>QANT01006936.1:0-25026 GCA_003254885.1 Purshia tridentata | reverse complement strand
CTAACCTAAGTTTTTTTCTATACCACCCGAGTTAACAGCTCGCTTAATAAAGTCTAAACTCCACGACAATTTCTAAATTCCACGACTAATGGGTCGGACTAACCTCAATCCCCAATCAAAGTGACTTTTTCAACCCCAATTTCACCATTTCCGCCTTTTCCTTCGAACCCATCATTCCACACCCCAAATTTGATTTCCACTTGATGGTAATTAGCTAAAATACCATTAATTTATATCAATTCCCCAAATTTCGAGCAATCACCCGAGATAGCCATATTCTCATCCACCAATTCCCAATTTCTACATTATTCCTTAAAGCCCATGGTTCTAATCCACAATTAACATGTCCTAAGGTTGGGAATGAGTAATTTCAACCCCAATTTCGCACCCCAAGTCACTGATTTTCGAATTTCCAGATTTGGGGCTAATTCCCAATTTCTTCCCATGTCTCAATTAACTCAATTTAACAACCTAACTCCAAGAGAATTTAAATGGAGGAATAATGGGGGAGAAAACCCACCTAAATGGCAAGAGAACGCCGGAAAAACTGGCCGGAACTGGAGGTTGTGGCGGCTGGAAACTTCACTCCGTGCAGCGGCGCGCGCAGAGGTTGGCGTCGGCGTCGGGGGTCGCGGCAGCTGGCGTCGGCGGCTGGGTGTTGGTCGGAATTGGCGGGGTGTTGGTCGGGAATGGCGGGTTGGGGGAGGGAAGAGGTGACACACGCACAAGGAGGGTGAAAGTAGCTGGTTTGCGGGCTGGGAGGGGGAGAAATGGAGAAATAAAAGAGGAGGGGCTGTTTCCAGAAAATTCTGGAATGTCCCTTTATTTACAATTTTGCCACTCCCTTCACACGTCCATAACTTACAAACCGTAACTCCGTTTGGCGCATACTTCGTGTCTACGCACTCGTGGGGCCGAGCTCTACTTAANACAATTTTGCCACTCCCTTCACACGTCCATAACTTACAAACCGTAACTCCGTTTGGCGCATACTTCGTGTCTACGCACTCGTGGGACCGAGCTCTACTTAACCATGTCAAGGTCCCCTCCAAAGGCCCTATACTTCAAAAAGTCAACTTTTGGGTCCTTTGCCACGTACAAAATTTTCAAACCGTCCCTCCAAACGGGACATGCCGCATGTCTATAAACTCGTAAGCCCGAGGCCTCCCTAATGGACCCAAAGTCAAACATCCAATCTCATCCACATCCAAAGTCAACTTTTGGCCCCAAAACCATATTAAAAATTAAAATTTTGTACCTTACGGAGTACGGGTCGTTACACAAGAGCCAGTTCTCTCAACTTTCTATTTCATTCAAGATCAAGTGTTTATCATCCTTGAATCTAGACTCAGGTCTCGGAGATCGAATCAGAGGCAAATTCAAGCAGAGATTGTAACCCTAACCCTAAATCATAAATACAAATTATTTATTTTGTACATGAGTTCATGTTAATTTAATTTTGCAGGAAAAGTGTTTACAGGGTGTGTACAGTATTATGCTCCACACATGTGTGCACGACAACTTGGATTTGTCCAAGCCACCCTCATTACTCTCAACAATGCTTATAATTGACTTAGCTCTTTCAAGCAAGTGATAAACTATAAGGGTGTCTTTGAAAAGCTTCAAAAAGACTTGTCTGAAAATTGTTGTACTCTAGAGTTAGCTGCTGGCCAACCCTCCGCGGCGGCAACAAAGTCTTACACGAGTTGGCTAAAGCTGTACGTTCACAACCAATTTTGAGTTTTTCGGATAGTGAGATGGCGGCTAAGAAAGATATTCTTGAGTTCAGGCATAATTTGAGGGCCCAAGCTCAGAGGTCCTTTCCTCGTAGTAACTATTTTTAGTTTTGGTCGAATTCTCCTTTTAAACCCTTTTTTTTTTACTGATCAAATATTGTTCTGTGTAGTAAAATGAAAGATATTCTTGAGTTCAGCCATAATTTGAGGGCCCAAGCTCAGAGGTCCTTTCCTTGTAGTAAATATTTTTAGTTTTGGTCGAATTCTCCTTTTAAACCCTTTTTTTTTTTACTGATCAAATATTGTTCTGTGTAGCTTGTGGGAAAGGAAAGAGCCTCATGACTGTGATGGCTACTTCCCTGCCGAAGACTAAGTCTAAGGCTTAAGCGCCCGCTGAGGTGTCTAAGAAACGTAAACTTATGCTTCGTGATAAGTGTTGCTTTCATTTTTCTTTGAAGTGTTGATCTTTTAAGCCCTATTTGACGCGTTTGCTATCTTTTCTTTAGACAAAACCAATGAAGAAGAGGAGACCCTAGAGGTCCCACTACGGCGTAAAAAGGGGCCGCACTCAAGGGGAGTGGTGTGCCCTAGAGTGTCGATGTTTTCACCGACATCGGTAATGGCCTTGCTGCTGCCTCTGGCGATGAGCCATCATTGGTCGAGGTAAATGTGCTATGTTTGCTATTACTCCTTGTTCTTGCCAAAGTTCTACTAACCCTTTCCTTTTGCAGCTTGCTTTGGGAGATGCAACCACTCTCACTGAGAGTGTAGCATCTAGAGTTGAGCTGCCAACTGATTCCTCTGCAGCACCCTTATTAACTCTCCCCTCTGTAAGATCCTTCAAAACATGGAAATTTTTTTTGAGTGTTAGAGTATATTTTGCTCTTTTTGTTCAATTATAGGTCCACCTTGCCCTCCACCAATCTCCATAGAGAATCTTTACACTACCAAGTGAGAGCACTCCTCAGCCCTTGGCAAAGATGTTGCTTCTCCTATGGTAGTCATGGTGCCATCTCTCCCGATTGACTTGCCTTTATTCCTTCCTTCTCCGCCGATGTGTTTTATTTTTTTATTTTTATAAAAAGTAATGATTCCAGTGTTTACATTTCCAGGAGCAAGTCATCTCCTCAGAGTCTCCGAAAGCTCCTTCCCCACTTGGGGAAGCTTCCTCACCAAGGGAGACTACCCTCCTAGGGTGTCTTCCCCGCCAAGGGGGGTTCTTGGTCCTTGGTGCCGGCACCTCAATGATGGCTCTGGCCTTGTTATTATCCATTTCAATCCCTCTTTGATGCACCAAGAAACCCAAGAAATTCCCCGCCGTGAACCCAAATGCACAGTTTTTAGGATTCATCTTTAGTTTATTTTGCCTTATCCTCTCAAATGCTTTTTGAAGGTCTTGCAAATGTCCATACTTTTATTGGGACTTAACCACGACATCATTGGTATATACTTTGGAAGAAGGTATTCATAGCTTTCTGGTAGGTTGTGTCGGTGTTATTTAGTCCAAAGGGCATGACCACCCATTCATAGATCCCAATTGGTGAGGGCATCTAATGTTGTCTTATGCATATCATCTTCGGCAATCAAAATCTAGTTATACCCGACATGACCATCCATGAACGACAAGATTTCATGTTTGGCCGCGTTGTCCACTAACAAGTTGGCAATTGGCATTAGGTACTCATCTTTTGGTGTAGCAAGGTTGAGATTTTTGAAATCAACGCAAACCCTAAGCTTGCAACTCTTCTTGAGCACTAGGACCATATTTGATACCCAACTTATATACTTCACCATTCTGATGAAACATGCTTTCTGGAGCCAGCAGATTTCATCTTCTATCCGTAGTTGTACCTCCATGGCAAACCTTCATGGCAGCTATGCGTATGGTCAGAAACTATCTTTCAAACTGAGCCTATGCTCGACCAATTCTAGATCACGTTCAAGCATCTCCTTGTAATGCCATGCAAAGCAGTCTTTGTCCTCCCTAACCCACAAATTTCGTTTTTACATCCTCTGGGACCAACTAACTTACAAAAAGGCCTGGGGTCTTCATTGGTGCCCAAATTTATTTCTTCCAAAGGGTCTTGGACTTCAGGCTTGGAATCCTCTAGCTCGGTGGGAGCTGGATCCAAATCCTCCATCTGCCATTCCCTCTTGGCTTGATTTTAATTGCTCCGAGATAAACTCAACATTGACATTCATGGCAACCTTTTCTTAACCATAAAGCTTGAGCCTTTGAGCTAGATCCTCGAGAAGAGCTTCTTTAACCTCGTTTTGGTCGTCTAACATTGATCACTTTTGTTAAAGAGCTCGTTCAATGCTGTGAGAGTCTCAGATTCTCGGTGGTTCTTCTAACCTTTTTTGTGCTTACACTAATGGGTCGCCTGTTAGCATTCATGCCTTCAAATACTAGGTAACCCATGTCTTCGTCGTAAAACTAGGCAACAGCCACCCCAGTCATAGCCTCAAACCTCCACTTGGTCTCTATGGCATAGGATCAGCACCTGATGGAGTAAAGATGGGACCCAGCTATTTGCATAAATCCAATCTCGACCTAACAGTAAGTTGTAGTTGGCCATGGAATCTACCACATAAAACCCTATAAGCCTTGTCTTACTCCCCATTGTCAATTCCATTGGAAGCGCACATTTAGTCCTTAGCTTTTCACCACAGAAACTCGTGAGCATGAGGTCTGTGGCTAGCACGTCAGCTTCTGTCTTATGGAATTTCTTTATCAGCCCAGAAGCAATCACGTTTACAGTTGCACCACTATCAATCATGACCTTAGTTACTGATACTCCATCCATGTATGCCGTGATGTATAATGGCTTCAAATGACAAGCCACCTCCTCAGTCGGCTTTCTAAAATAAGCTCGGCCATATTTGGTTACGGCCACATTGTCGATTTCCTGAGTTAGTTCATCATCGGTCGAAACCTCTACCTCATTGATCTCAAATTCAAGCATATCTTCATCGATGAAGTTCTTTTCCAAGAGTTTATTTTGGCCCGGTGATGCCTGAAATTCAGCAGGAAGCGTATACACCACGCTGCACCTTGCCTTCTCCAGACCAATCTTATCATTTGATTCAAACTCCATAAAGCTGAAGTTCCACGTCTTTATCCTTTTTGGCCTTTCTATCATCTTCTCGGCTAGGATCTCTTGGGAAGTTGACATTTCCTTTGGCAAAGTGAGTCTTTATTTTGCTGGGATCCTTTTCCCCACCTTTTTTTCTTCCAAAGGGAAGGTTCCCCTCTTAGTTAGCATCCATTTAGGCTGAGGTTGGCTTGAGCTTGCCTCTTCTGCCTTCACTATCAACCTTGTCTCGACCGTGTTCTTGATTTGAAGGGCGTAGGCTGACTCAAACGCTCTTTCCATAACCAAACCCTAATTCCTCTCTATTGCCCTTGCGGCACTGTATTCCCTCTGAAACCTTCTTAATTGGGTCGTAACAATCATAAACCCATCAGCTTGCTGGTAATACCAAGATCCTTCAAGACTGGTGGTTTGAACGTTCTTGGTGGATCACGTAGTTCTCATCGAGACCTTAAGGGTGTTCGCTTCGGCCGAGCCTGCCGAGGTGAGTATGCGCAGCGTGTTTCATCTCCGAACTCCAACCTTCTTCTTACACCGACCCTTTCCTTGAGTGGTGATCTTGGTAGGGACCTTAGATGCCATACTTGCACCTTTTTCCTCTTTTTGTCTACATGGCTTCCTGAGGACCCAAGTTTTAGTAGTGATGCCCCCCGAGTGTTCCCTATTGGTGCCTCAACCTGGCTTATCACCACTTTCAACAACTACTTCATTTCTGGTCGTGTTTCAAAGACTTTCTTTTTGCCTTTTCCTTGAATGGGAATTCTTACTGCCGGAGACTCATCGATTCCTACAGCGCTTTTCAGAAACTTCTCCAGCTTGACTTTGCAATTGCACCGCGCGCATAGAACAACCAATCATTTTGGCCATAATGGTACCTCACCCTTGTGCTGGCTTGTTCCCTCGGCAAGGTCAAACCTTCTCTTTGGGAATTTATCTGCCAACTTTGGTATTCCCAAGAAGACCACGTTCATAGATGCTTGGCCTAATGGTTTGGCATCTATCTACATTTGGGATTTTGGGAAAATTTTAACATCCCTTCAGCAATCGACCTCTGCACCAACTCTCTAAATGTAATGCACGTCGCTGTGGCGTGAGTCCACTTTCTATGGAACTTGCAAAAAGACTTTCCGATTATTTCCTCTGTTGATAGAATGACATGATCCGCTGATAACTTCAAAACCTTGTCTGCCAACATTGGTCGAAGATAAAATAAGGTCTGCTTTGGAAAGGTCAAAACCATATTCTTTAGTGACCTTCAAACGCAAGGTATTGGCCTGAGCTTGGTATGACACCACTTGTCCTTTCACCCCTAGTTGAGTTGGGGGTGGTTTGACTAATGCCGAGCATTCATAGGGTTTGTCTACGTTCACTTCAGCTAGAAAGATCTCAGCCTCTTCTTCGAACTCTTTCTAGAAATAAGTTTTGGCCATAGTCTTTCTCTGGGACTCCTCCTTTAGTAGCGATTTGAAACGTGCTACACGATCAGCCAGCTCGTACAGATCTCGTATGTTGGCTCCATCAAGATGTTTCATGAATTCAAACACAAGGCTAGCCCATGCTAGCTTTACAAATTCTTGTTCGGCCATGTTCAGACGGCAACTCATCCTTGATCGTTTGAATTTAGAAATATGGGCTGTAGCCGATTCATTCTCTTTCTGAAAAAGGCGTGCAGGTCCACCACTAACACTTCCTCTTCATAATGGTGGAACTACTCATGGAAAACATCCTCCAGCTTTCTCCAGCTTCTAGTAGTGTTTGGCCTCAAACTGGTAAGCCATTTGAAGGTAGGACTAATTAAAGAGGACACAAATAATTGTACCTTCAATTGTTCTTCCCTAGCATACTCATTGCACTGGACCGTGAACCTAGCAACGTGTTCAATAGAAAATACTCTCTCTTCCTCTCCCGAGAAGTGGGTGAAGTCCAGCAAGTGAAAATTTCTTGGATATTCATAGTCCATTATTGGTATCGTGTATGGCAACACATGGGCTGGTCTAGGGCGCTTGCCCAAGTTTCCCATATACTGTTGAAGCTGATTCTCCATGGCAACCATCATGATAGACTGTTCTTGATACATGTTAGCTTCTTCCTCAACATTGTGCCATAGATCTCTAATTACTCTTCTTGGAATTCTTGGACCGTTGTTTTTGGCATGATGGTTCCAACCATTCCCGCTGTGGTTGTGGTTGAACCTGGACTAATGGTGGAGTGTTTGGCACAATCTGTTATACTATAGGTTCAATCTCTGGCTAATCTACATTGGGCTGTAGCCTGTTCTAAGCTAATTGCCAGGTAAGGCTGTTCACGGCCAAGGTAAACATATTAAAGCCATTCCTTATGTCAGCTAGCCCATTATCGATAGTGTTTCAAAGTCCTTTCATCTCATCCGAAACCCCTCTCTCCATATTTCCTACAGCTTGTTCCAATCCAATCGTAGCATTTTGCAACCCAATGATACTGCGGTTGTGATATCGGCCTGTAAGGCTTGATTCCCATTGTTTCCTTCCTCTGCAGCCATCTTATCTTGTTTGAGACTTAAACCCTTTTCAGCCATGACTGCAAATATCTCCTCGACCTTTATTCCCCTATGAATTGCTTCGTCGTGATTTCAATAACTCTTAAGTATAGAGCTCTTATGATGGTCATGCACCAAGTATGATAGTGTCCCATTAGACATGCCAAAATATGTTTCCCCTAAAATTCACGGCCAGATCGCACTATGAACTTCAATTGGGTACACTGGTAGTCCTTATTTAATGTTCGGGTGTGCCACTGCATAGCCAAATGGCCGGTATGCAGAATGATGTGTTGTCGTATTTGAATGGTTAAGTGATGTATTCACACTGTGAACTAACTTCGTACCAAAGAACTGTACACTGAGAAAGGAACAACTACCTCGCCCAGGTTCTTTATAATGCCTTGATCCTCGAGAACTTTAAATACTTTGCGAAACGATCACAGTGTGCTCAGAACTAAAGAACCGATGAATGGGTGCTTTAGCGATTAGATGTAAGGAAAAACTATGAACTCAAATATAAAAAGTGACTTAATTGATTATCACAAAATCGAGTAACAATGGTTGTTCTAAAACAAATCTCATCTAAGAACATGAAAGTTAAGATCAAAACAAATAGCAAGAAGAAAATCAATACTAAAATAATTGACTTCTAGCATAGCTAATAAGAAAAAGGATATGAAAATTTCCTAAGCAATAGTGCTTGAGGAATATCACAAATTTGCTGAGAAGCTTTTTGTTGTGTGTGATCGGGGATCCTCGTCAATGCTTCTTTATATAGGGGTCAAAACCCTAATCCTAAGGGAATTCAAACTCTTGGCTTGCTTAAACTTCAAGCCCAAGTAACCCTAAAACTGCCATGTATGCATCCAAATCTCATCCAGATTCTTGCCTTGCTAGGGTTCCTGCTTTATCTAATACTCGCGCCGCACCTTTGATTGTAGCTGGATTCTCGCTGTGGGCCTTACCGATGTGGACTTGGTCATTTGTGCTTGCTTGCTATCGCTTTTCACTTCAAGTTGGGCTGGGCTCTTTAGCTTCTAGGCTTGGCCGTGTGTCTCAGCCCAAATCCAAATTAGGGTATAAACACTTTGTGTTCTGCAAAGAAAGTTACAATTTTGGACTATTCATTACTAAATATAGAATAAATACTATTCAATTATATTACACTAAACTTGCCTTATCCATATCTACACGTAATGAATAGGTTAAGAAGGAAGAGTCCATGAGTCTTTCAACCTTATGAAACTTATCTTCTATATATTTTCTCTTGTAACCGCCGGCCAACTTCTTTACAAGCCACTTTCATCAAATGGAATTTCAGTCTTATATTCATTTTATGCTCTAAATAAATATGCCCATATATATAAGACGTAACTCTATAGCTATTTTTTAAAGTTTCCAGGTAATTGTATGCCCCCTAAATATTTTATAAATTTAGGATTTGGAGGATATGGGATGGTGACAATCAATTATGTGGCTCAGAGAATTTTACACAAAACTTCATTTGGCTGAATATTATTCAATCTCTTTCTTTTCTTAATTTAATTCACCAAAGCTTACAAGACCCTAATTAGTGAGCAAATTAAGAGATCGATCCATCCATGTCTTTGTCAATGCAAAATTTATTTTTCTATTTACTACATGCAGTGCGTCTATGCATTTGTCAAATGACTACTGCCATATTCATTTAATTAAGCAAATTAAAAATACAAATGAAAAAGACTAATCTGTACAATTAATATGGCTCGTGTCATACCCAAGGCATCAATAGGTACAATGTGATCGTGCCATACCCAAACACTAATGGGTACAATTAATATGGATCGTGTCGAATTCAAGGCATCAATGGGTACAATGTGAGGGGGTGGGGTACCCAAAACACTAATGGGTACAATTAATATGGCTCGTGTCGTACCCAATGCATAAATTAGTATAATGTGATCCAAAAAAGAACCCATAATACTAATGTTAAAATTTGGTGCATCTTTATTTATGGAAAACACTAATTGGTACAATTAATATGGCTCATGTCGTACCCAAGGCTTACCCAAACACTAATGGGTACAATTAATATGGATCATGTCGAATTCAAGGCATCAATGGGTACAATGTGAGAGGGTGGGATACCCAAAACACTAATGGGTACAATTAATATGGCTCGTGTCGTACCCAATGCATCAATTAGTATAATGTGATCCAAAAAAGAACCCATAATACTAATGTTAAAATTTGGTACATCTTTATTTATGGAAAACACTAATTGGTACAATGCCATACCCAAAACACTAATGAGTACAATTAATATGGCTCGTGTCGTACCTAAGGCATCAATGTGTACAATGTGATCATGTCGTACCCAAAACACTAATGGGTACAATTAATATAGCTCGTGTTGTACCCCAGGCATCAATGGGTACAATATGAGGGGATGCCGTACCCAAAACACTATTGGGTACAATTAATATGGCTCATGTCGTACCCAAGGCATCAATGGGTACAATGTGAGGGGGTGTCGTACCCAAAACACTAATCGGTACAGTTAATATGGCTCGTGTCGTACCCAATGCATCAAGATGGTAATAATTTATTTCGTTCTAAGTAGTCCATAATTTATTTGATAAAACTTGAGATGCTAATAATTTAGACTTTATTTCTATGGTTTACTCTAGCTGTCTTCATCATTTAGAAAGGTAAACACAATCTTAGCACGTGTTTCTGCCATGATATTTTCTTCAAATTTAGATTTTGGTACCACCTCTTTCGACATTTGTTCAATGTAGGCTGCAACACCACAATCTAACCTGTAAAACCATCATTATTAGACAATTATAATAGTCCAACTAAGTGATAACTTGGTACAAATCATCTAATATGTAATTATTTGGTTTAGATAACTTACGTCCCAGATTTTTGTTGTGGGGCAATCTTGCATTCGACTAGTAGCCAGTTAATATTATGTCTATCCTTTAAAGTCTCAAATGTGGGCTTCTCATATTCATTTACAGTTTTCCAAGTAAGCCATGCATATCTTTTCCATTTTTTTGTTTATTCTTCCAGAAAGATGTAACCATATCACGCTGCAAGCACAATTATTAATAATATTAGAAAGTATAGTCTTATATATTAAATGTATCCATCCATGTCAAATGCTCATACTAGCATTCTAGCATCTGTATAGCATGGATTCCATTTGCTTCCTCTTCTTGGTCGTAGTGGGTTGTAGTGGAACAACTTTTCATCATATTTGCTTAAAAATAAAAATGTGTAATAATATTCTTTATCATGCCTCATTGGGAAGAATATGTAATCTAAACTTCCAAACTCTTTCAAGAGAATATTATAAAAAAACAAATCCAAGTTCTTGAAGTCTATATTCTTGTGAAAGTCGTAAACATCATAAAGCTAGATTAAAATAACAGAATAAAAACAAGGTTCAAAATAAAGGTCCCAAGAAATCTTTTTATCGAAACCAGAGTATTGATAAAAGCTTACCCAAAGTATGCAGACATAAAGCAGGACGTGGGTTTCCAAGGTTCGTACTTTGCTTGCTTTCTCTTTAAATTCTCGTAATATCCATCTATTAGTCGTAAACATCATAAAGCTAGATTAAAATAACAAAATAAAAACAAGGTTCAAAATAAACGTCCCAAGAAATCTTTTTATGGAAACCAGAGTATTGATAAAAGCTTACCCAAAGTATGCAGACATAAAGCAGGACTTGGGTTTCCAAGGTTCGTACTTTGCTTGCTTTCTCTTTAAATTCTCGTAATATCCATCTATTGTCTGCATGTTCGAAACATAAATGTTAACCAAAATACTTTAAATGCTATACCTTTGATAAGATCTGATGAAATTGGGAATCTGCATATAGTTTTTATAAAATATATTTTTTAAACTCACATGTGAAGTGATGCCCATATTCAGAACCAAATATCGTATATCTTCTTGGTTGACCATAATGCTCTTACTAGTCCATAATGGTACCCTGTAATGTCTTAGAATGTACCTATATCAGACAATTATTATGCATTTGTAGAATCAATAATGTACCCAAAACAAGTGCCAATACAATTTTAAATTTTGAATAAAGATAGCAAGTTCACTTGCTTAAATCAAACTTCAAAACAATAATATACTGAAAAACAAGCATTAATTCTTTTAAAAAAAAAAACAGAAACTATGTGCCAAAGCATATAAAGAATGTACATAACTCATGAATGGTGCCTCAAACATCTAAACTAACTAAAGGACAAAATGTTTACATGTACATATATATATATATGCATGGTAAACAAAATAAAACAAAAAAATATGATATTCTTACCCCAATAGCTGGCTATTCAAAACTTTTGGTACCATTTGGAAGTGCTTAGTTTCAAAATATGTGGCCACAATTGTCTTGGAAAGGTACACTAGCTAAACATTAGGAACTTCTTCAACATCATATAGATCTTCACAGTCAATTACCGCAAAGTTTTGTCCTTATGTGAAGCCTTATTACTCTTGGTCAACTTCCTCACTTTATTATGTTGCACATGCAGTACATTCTAACCCCTATTAATGCACATTACTTTTTTTTGTGCTCGTGTTTGTACTGTGGGAATTGATTCTTCAGAGTCAAAGTCAGAATGTTTTTCTTCTACAATTTTCCTCTTCATGTACCTCCTTTTTTTGTCTTTATCATATTCAAATTCTAGACGACAAAGTACTTTCCTTCCTTTCCTGTCCTTTCGCCCTTTTAACCATTGACTTTCAAGTGGGTACATATTTGGCCTCTTTTAACATAGCAGGTTCTTTGTGCAACCTATCATTTTCCACCTTTAAACTATCTATCTCATATTTTGCAAATCTCATCTTAGATTCTATAGACGCCAACAAATCATTTAAAAGTATTATTTGTACCTCAGCTCACTCACACCTCATATTCATGTCTTTCAAGTTTTCCTTTAAAATCTTACCCTCAAGATCTCCTTTATCGATGTCCCTCTATTGTGTCAAATAATAAGGTACAAGTGAGTTTTTTCAGACCCATCTTGCATTCTTGTTTTGTTAAGAGATTATGGTAGGACCTTCCTATGGTTAAGCCTCCAATGTGTACATTATGGTGTTCCAAGCTATGTCTTGTATCAGTTCTTGACGTTTTAATGGCCTTCTTTAGTGTCCTATCGAATTTTAGGGTTGGTAAAATTTTGAATGTTGACATATCATCAAGCTGAGTCATTGGCGGGTTTATTGGTACATTAGTCTTCTCACCTTGTTCAAGTGTATATTCATGCTTGATATGTTCATAATTTACACTTTTTCATGTCGCATTTACTTAGTTTTTACAAAAGTATTTGGATAAAAGTTATTAATTTCTTAGAGTTTTGTATTTTTGGCTTCTAAGTTACAAAATGTGAAATTGTACCATTTATTCTCTTAATATGAATGTAATTGGAGATGGAAGCTAACATCTTGAAGTTTTTTCAAATTAAATTTCATTACATTTGAAGACTTCTAAGGTGTTCACTTTGAATTTCAAAGTTAGCCCAAAACTGTTCCCTCGGAGAATTGAGTCAGCTACATTGTTTGGATCATAACTATTGCATCTGACTTTGGATTGATGTATGTGATATATGGTTGAAAAGAGGACATCCAGGGCTTTACATTGATATACAAGGCATTCAAATTGCATTCCAAAGATAGTTCAAAATTTCTAACAACAAAAGTACAAATAAAGGTCATCTTTCCATTTTGGGTAAAAGCTACCACATGCTTTCTATCCTCCTTTAGGTTCGGCCATTCCTAGTTAAAGCTCTTCCCAACAATGTGAAGACTCCAAATAAGGTAAAGGGAACATCCACCTATTCCCCCAAACATCAAAGTTTAACCCTAGCAAGAAAAATTAGAATATCTTTAAATTTGAACTCACCTAACCTTATCTCTTCATCTTTTCTTTCCCTCTCACACTAGCCACACATTACAACCACTCTCATGCTCTCAAATTCGTATTTACCTCTCCCTATACAAAAAAAAAAGCCTTTCATTTCATCATCCATTCCGTCATCTCATCTCAAAAACACACATCTCATCTTTCATCTTCCAAAACCCTAGCATTTTCCCCTCTCTCCATCATTTCTTTTCTCTATCTTTCCTCTATCAATACTTATTCTCTAAAAAGCCAAACACCATCACAAAACCTATCCTACCATATTCACTACAATTCTTGCAAGAGAAGCTTAAAGGCACTTAAGACAAGAAGCTATTTTTGGCATCCTTAGAGGAGTAACACCCCTTGAGAGCTTGGCTTCAACATCTAGAGTTTTCTCTTTTCCCTCTTGTTTCCATTTATATTTTAATTTGTGATATTGTTTGTAAATTTTATGAATAGTGAGTAGTTTATTAATTTGGGGTTAGGGATGTAGCCCTAACCTAATCATGTAATAAACTCATGTTTTTGTGATATAAATGTCTTTTTGGATACATATGCTCTTATGCTAGTTTAATGATCACGACTTGTATGTATGAACTTACCACTTGTGCATATGAGGAATGTTGCCATGTAGAAATTAGAGATTGGTAACCTTTAGTTTCTAAAGCATATTGAATAAGAGTGTGGTAATTTAAAACCACCTTGGTTGGATTGTTTTAATTGCTTGGATTTCTCATCTTTAGAACTTTGTGCACCTAGGGTTTGCTATGACATGAATCTTAGGTAGTTAGCTATCACCTTGGTCAGGGTAGTTGATAACATGAAAGTTGATGTGCCCTAATTCACCTTGGTCGAGGGTTAGAAGGGAATCTGATATATCTAATTTGGCATAATCACTCGTTGCATTGTTTGTTACATGGAAGGGTTAGTGTGAACCCCAAAACCCCAAATCTCATATTATTATCAATTTAATTTGTACTTGAATTTGCTTGCTTCTCATTTCAAATTAGTTTGTTTGTCTAATTTTAGTGTTACTCATTATCACTCAACCAACTAATAATCAAACACTACTCATTTGTGTATATCATGATGCTTAGTTGTGGTTTTGCATGGAACATAGTAGCTTGCTATTAGTCTTTTTCCCTAAAATCAATCTAGCTTGTGGTTAAAGTCTCAATCCAATCTCTTGAATACGACAACCCCCTACTTCACAATCCATACTAAAACTTAACAACCTTACACTTGATGTAGAGAAATCAACAATGCTTTATGTGTGTGCTTCCAATTTGATCTTCAATTCTATTTTGAGGTATTAAATCGCCATATTCATTTGTTTCTTGTGTTTTTAGTTGATCCTCCTCCTTTTCAGAAGCCTGTGTTAATATTTAGTTATAAATTATTCATCTACCATCTGAAAAATTAAAAATGCCTAACTCTTAAATTAAAATGTACCTTCATTGTTTTTATATTAATCCCAAGAATTTGTATATGAAATTTGGCCAAGCTACACTTCATGAAACTTGGTCGTCTATTTTGCCTTCCTTCTATTGGGGAACATAGTCCAAGCTTCGAGTATGTCCAATACTGTCATGTCCAAATTTACATAATTTGTACAATTAACCTATTTAATATATAAAAGTTAAACTTACCAATAAGGCAACAATATACCCATTAACTGTATGTGGCTTTTTATGATGGGCATGAAGAGCATTGGTCATGCAATCAACAACTGCTTGAGCCTAGTTGAATTGTCTAATTTTGTTTAAGTCCTCACAAATACTCACAATTGTCCAAGAGATGTGCTGCAACGAGTTGCATAATAAGATTGTAAAATATATGGATACCAACTGACTTCCTGACTTTCTTACACTAGCCCCACCACAGCTTGAATAATTGAATCTTTAGCAGTTGGCTTTGTCACCTGATCAATATTGGAGAAATATCTAGTTACGAATGCAGTTGGAACTCTTAATTTCTTTTTCTAGCATTTTTTTCAAATTTTTCACTTATGTTAGGCAAGCCTAACAACACTGATATGTCACATGCAGTAATGCTCTCACGCTTATCCCAAACTCAAAATATTTCAACTCCTAGTTGTATCTTTGAATTATACGTATTATGTCTGTTGGACACCTCTTTGTATATTCACCATTCACTAGCCCATCCCTATAGGCAGCGTACAAACTCCAAAAGGGTAGCCTTTATGATTTTGTCATGACCCGGTTTTATATATTCTCTAATCATCTCATATAGTGAGGCAAAATGATGGAAGCTAAATCTGAAGTTAACATAATCATTTTTTTTTTTGTCCTTCTTCCATTTCAATTTTTTTTAAGTCAAAATAAAAAAACAACAATATGTCAAAACATAAAGGAATTCTCTAAAGCAAAACACAGTAGATCATAACTTCAAACTCGTAACTTCACAATTTCACTAGGTGTCTTGTATGTTAAACCAAACATAAACAAAGATGTACCCACTAAGTGTAAAAAACAAAAAAAACAAAAAAAACAAAATGTGTTCCAAGGTCCTTGTTCTAAACACAGATGTTAAAAACTAAGATAGGAAATCTCTTTTGCACAGAACACTGATTGTGTCTTATTAAAAAGAAAACAGATGATCTGTTTTATTAGTATCTTTTAGAACGTGTATATTCTATGGCTGTTGATTAATTAGTATAAGATATCATGTAGACTCACTAACAACATTTGATTTGCAACACTTTTTTAAGTATCATTATTCCCTTTAGGTTCTCATCTGGCAACATTTTGAAATATGAATCATATATTCAATAAAACAGAAGTTCATAACTTCAAAAATATAACTAGGTGTACTGTATTTCAGACCAATCATACACAAAAGGAATGGTACATACTCTTGTGCCAACAAGGTGTTAGCAGTACAACGGTTCTATTAGTTAGCTTGTTAGTATTTGTTTGACTAGCTTATCTTTGAAATGTTTTGAACTCTTTTTGAGCTAGTCTTCTAGTTTGGATTAGGTGGTTTCGGGCATCCTATTTTCCAGCAGCTATTAAGCTATTTGTTAGCTACTTGCTTGTATTTAAAAACACAAAAGCTAATGAGATGAGTGTGGTGTTTTCCCTGCAATACCATTAATCTTACATGGTATCAGAGCACTTTTTTTTTTTTCTTTCTTCCACAGCAACTCCACTTTTATTAACACACCATGAGTGATCCAACTCAAACTACCACAAATACTGTTCATATAAATGGTACCCAACTTATCACCATCAATGTCACTGCTCAAGCTCCATTAAAGCTAAATAGCACCAACTATCTCTCTTGGAAACTTCAATCCAAACCTTGTTCATAGGCTATGATCTTCAAGGTTACATAGATGGATCTACACCTTGTCCACCCCAAACCATCACCACAAACACCATTACAACACTCAATCTAGCTTTCAATATCTGGGTTAGACAAGATCAATTGATATTCAATGTCGTCATTGGTTCTTTTTCTCCAACCATCATTCCCTTTGTTGCTTGTGCAACTACTTCTCGCGAAGCATGAAATATTTTAGCAACCACCTATGCTAAACCATCCAAATGACGCCTCAAGTAAGTCAAGGCGACCTTCAAACATTTTACAAAAGGATCTTTGGGCATCACCGACTTCCTCCAGTCAGTTAAAGATCGAGCATATGAGCTTGCCATTCTTGGCACACCAATAGATAACGAAGACTTCACTGACAAGATCCTGGAAGCACTTGATGATGACTATAAAGAATTAGTCAGAGTTGTCCAAGCGCGAGAATCCTCCATCTCTTTTGAAACACTACGTGAGAAGCTACTTACATTTCAAGCCTCTCTCCAAGAAAACAAACACAGTATTAATATTTCTCTACTGCCCATCCCACCCATCGCACAAATTGGAGACCTCCCAACTCAAACACATGGCGCCCATCAACCAACACTCACACCACCAATCCAAATTGGCGTCATCCATCCAACACCACAAATCGACCAACCTCACAACCCAATAACAATATCAACCCAACCAATCGCCCATCACAAAAACTTTATCTTGGCTACTGTTAGATTTGTGGCATCCAAGGCCAACACCCAAACGATGCCCCTCCTTCAAAATCATTCCATCCTCATCCTCTATCAATACACCAACCATATCAAACCATATCAACCATACTCCATGGCAGCCTCGAGCTCTTTTTGCTGCCAGTACCAAATCCCATAACCCAGCAAGGCTCTTAGACAGTGGTGGCTCCCACCATGATGATGTTATGATTGGCGGTGGCACTGGTTTACCAATTACTCACACTGGTTCTACATCCCTCCAAACTCCTTCACAAATTTTTAATCTTAATAATGTTCTCTTTGTACCACACATGCACAAAAACTTATTGATGTGTTTTCTTAGAACTAAATAAATACTCAATTCTAAGTTTACTCGCAAGTGCATGAATCGCGGCGTAGCAAAGCATGCAAATAACGAGGTCGATCCCACAGGGAATAGGTAAATAACATCAAATCAATTCAGTTTATTCACAACACACACACACGGCATGGGGGTTTAGATTTAGGGTCAAAACTCACATACACACTCTNTATGAAAAATGTTATTTCTAATTATGATTTAGCATCATCCAATTCAGTGTCTAAGGATTTTGTTTGTAATGCATGTTTATGTAATAAAAGCCACAAGCTACCCTTTTCAACTTCTTCTTTGGTATCCAAACACCCACTTGAACTTATTTTTCTAATGTATGGACCTCTCTAGTTTATTCTCATGATAGTTTTAAATATTATGTAATATTTGTGGATCATTTCTCTCATTACATTTGGTTATACCCCTTAAGGCTATTATGAAAAATTATTTCAAACAAAAAATCACTACATTATACTCGGATAATGGGGCTGAATACATTGGCCTAAAAGATTTTCTAGCACTTAATGGCACTTCTCATCTTACCACTCACCACACACACCTGAACACAATNAATTTTATAACATCACTAGAAGCTTATCCTTAAGGTGGCCAGTCAAAAAGCATCCACAACTAGTGCCTAGTTTAATTAGATAATAGGATTTTATGCAAGTACCATCATCATTAATTCCAGAAATCATACTTCAAACATTGAACATAAATAGAGGCTTCATCTTTAACTTAACAATGCATAAAAGTGACTAAGACATGAACATGTAAATAAAATATTTAATTGCATAAACAAACTGCCAATCCTTGTTCAAGGTCTTAATTAACAACTAAAAATAATAAAACAATTCAAATAGCATGAAAAAGGAAGAAGGGAAACCACAAGGAAGTCACGGCAAGGCTAGGGAGGTTGCGGCAAAGCTAGGGCAGCAAGGGGGGTCCTCCTTGATGCTCACGGCAAGGGCTGGGGCAGCAAGGGTGTCACGGCTCCACTTGGTCTTCTAGGGTTGCACGGCGCCTCTCTCTCTTGGCTCCTCCTTACTTGCGGCACACTCTCTCTCTTTCTCTCTAAATTCTGACTTTTGGTGTGTAGCTCTCTAGATGTGAAATAATGCATGTGAAATAATGGGGAGAGGGGGTCCTTATATAGTAGCTCTCTAGATGTGAAATAGTGGATGTCAAAGTTCATGTCAAATAATGGGGAGAGGGGGTCCTTATATAGGAGTGAGGAGGTGCTGATTCCTTGGCCTCCAAGGACTAGGATTTGCGGCACAAATAGGAAAGTAGCTAGGGTTTCCCCCAAGTGGGCTTGCGGCATGGGCATCACTTAAGCCCATGTCTCTTGCGCCTCCCCCTTGCATGCGTGTGGGCCTCTCCCTTGGTCCATGCGCATGCCACCTTAGGCCCAATCCTTCATGTGATGTCACTTGAGCCCATTGAAGCTTTATAGAACCCATCTGACCTTGGCCCAACATTCCTTGGTCCACTAGGAAACTTGTCACTTAAGCCCATGTCTCTTGCGCCTCCTCTTTGCATGCGTGTGGGCCTCTCCCTTGGTCCATGCGCATGCCACCTTAGGCCCAATCCTTCATGTGATGTCACTTGAGCCCATTGAAGCTTTATAGAACCCATTTGACCTTGGCCCAACATTCCTTGGTCCACTAGGAAACTTTGTCCAACTAGGGTTAGGTTTTCCTAGTCCAACTAGGAATAGGTTTTCCTAGTGCAATTAGGATTTCCCTTTCCAGTCCAACTAGGGTTTACCTTTCCTAGTCTCACTAGGATTTACCTTTCCTAGTCCCACTAGGATTTGGTTTTCCTAGTTCAACTAGGATTTCTCATTTCTGGCCCTGGACACTGATGGTTTTCCTGGTTTGGCTAGGATTCCTTGTTTGAGTAGGATTTCAGCTTTTCCTAGTTCCACCAGGATTTCTTCAGTTTTCCTAGTTTGATCAGGAATTGTCCAAATTTGGCTCTTCTAGCTTCTTTCTTCATAATTGCTTCATTTGACCTACAAAAGACAAAAACAAAGCAAAAACACACAAAACGCCAAGTTCTAGCGTTCTAGGTTAGGGAGTTAGCATATAAAAACATGCACAAATGCACACTCAACACACCCCCAAACTTAGACTTTGCTAGTCCTCGAGCAAAGAAAATAAAAACAAAGACTCAAAGACTGACTCTAAAACGTCTGCTTCCCAACAAATGAGTTCATGTATGCGGCTAGTATCAATTATTGCATGCAAAGCACATGTATCAATCATTCATCAAATTCCAGTGATAGCTACAATGTATACCTTACTTCTCCATTGTCCTCTATACTATCCCTTGCATAAACCCATGTGTTAGATAAACAGTCAAGATAAGTTATAAACAAGTTAAATTCAACTCCAATCCTCACTAGGCATACTCTCAGCAATAAACACTCAGAAATTGGGTTGATTTATGTGCTCTCAGGTAATGTGAGAATATCTATATACAAGTTCACATTAGCATTAACTAAACAAGGCACAAATAGATAGAGTGTGATCTCATGAATGAATGCCAATGAACTTGAAATGGAATCACTAGTCATATGCTTCTCTCTTATTCAATCTCCACACCAAAGGATTACACATTACCTTGGATCATAAAGGACTTTTATGGGTTGTAATGTAGGCTTAGGTTTAGGTTATGGTATTGAAATGAAAGGAAAAAGACAACGGCTAGTACTATGGAATTTGTAACACAGTTAGGGCATACCTTGCTTATTTGCACTTCATCACTTGAATCTTGAACTTTTCGCTCTCTTTTTCACCGGCCTTAAGCTTCTTTTGTTAGCTTGCTTCTTTTTCTTCTTTTTTTTTCTTTCTTGGCATCGGCATGGTCTTTTATTCACCGGCCTTAAGCTTCTTTTGTTAGCTTGCTTATTTTTCTTTTTTCTTTTTTTCTTCTTTCTCGGCATCGGCATGGTCTTTTTGAGCACTTTTTCTTTTCTTTTGCTTCAAGTCATGCACAATCACTCATTTTGCACCCTCCAACTCTTATGCAACCAAAGACCATAGTATAAGGGTAAACGGGATAGGGAGTGTACTCCCCCAAACTTAGGGTTAAGTATAGGTGTTTGGTAACAAAGAAAGGCTAATTTAAGGCTCAAAGTGGCTAGCTAGTGGTAAACACAATGCGGCTGGCTTTTCGGCTAAAGGGGTAAAGGAACATGGCCTAAAATCATTTCCTTGGCACAATGTAATCTCCAAATGCTTCAAATAGAATAAAAGAGAAGTTCTAACAAAAATGATTCAAATTATGTGCATTTCAAGTGTATGACCAAATGAATGAATAATGAGATCAAAACAACGACTTAAATGACAAGAATAAGATTAGAGTGGCGCGCACACTCAATAATTAAAGAACAGGCTCAATAGCTCACAAAGGTCATAAGTCTACTCTAACAAGTATATAACATACTTAACATGCATATCTCTACACAAGTTCATGAAAAAGAAATGTAGATCACATGGAGTTGTCAGATAAGCATGTAACATCAAGTGAACAAGGTGAATAGTGATAACATGTACAAGGCTAACAATGCAAGTCTACAAAGATCACATGGAGTTGTCAGATAAGCATGTAACATTAAATGAACAAGGTGAATAACGATATCATGTACAAGGCTAACAATGCAAGTCTACAGCCATACAATCATGTCAAGTGTTGGGAAACTTTAAAAACCCATGTTGCAAGAACCCTAGAGAGTTAAATCCAAACTGAAATTGAATCAATACTCAAGGAGTTGCATTTTACTTTAGTACCCAAAAGAGCAACCCCAATGCAATTAGGATCGGTTCTTAGGGCCTTTAGACTCTAAAAAAAAATTTTTTTTATTTTTTTTTCGAAAACTCCCTTTTAAAACAGCTTGCCTATTCCCCCCAAACTTAAATGATACATTGCCCTCAATGTATAAGAAATAAACTACATGCATGCACAATCAAGTAAGGAAAGTAAGCAAACCCCCCCAAAAGGAAAGTAAGCACACAACAAACAAATAAAAATTAAAAGCACTAAAATTGTCTCAAATGAAGCAAGAATGAAATAGAAAGTGTTTACGAGCTCAAGTGGAAGTGTTGTGCGCGGCTGGTCCTTCCTTGAGCTTCCATCTTCCAAAACGTGGGTTGCCTCCCAAAAGCGCTTGCTTTTCCGTCTTCAGCCAGACGTTGCTATGTCTCTTACTTGCGGCTTCTCTTGCTTCTTCTAAGTCCCATGGTGCTGCTTTCGGCTTCATCTCTAGCTCGGCACCTTGAGGTCTCTCTCAGCTCCACCTTTTCCTCTTTGATCTCCGCTTCTTCTTCGTCTTGTGGGATGTCTTCAGTGACTTGGAATGACTCAATTATTCCCATGTGCGTGAAACTCACCATCATGGTTCTTGATCTGAACTCCATCCCAACAGTGCACAAGAATGGCCTCCCAAGAATGAGAGTTACATTATCAGCTAACTTTGGCACATCAAGAACAATGAAATCAGCGGGCACCAAGAGTCCTTTGCAATTCACGAGCACATCAACCAGCTTCCCCCAGGGCTTTGAAGTAGTCGAATTCCCAAAAGCAACATGGTGGTCATACTCTTGCAAATCAGCCTCCTTGAATCCTAGGCCAATGAAAAGACGTACAGGCATAATGTTGATTGCGGATCCATCATCAAGTAGCACTCTCTCAAGTACACAATCACCCACAATGCACGAAATGACTAACGGCCCAGGGTCCTTCTTCTTTGTCGGCAATTGCTCAAATAAGTAGCCCATAATGCGATCTGAGACTTCGGCCTCTCCATCCCTCACTTTGTCTTCAATTTCTCTCAACTCCCCTAATGTGCGTAGGAAGTGCTTGATGAACTCTATAGGCTTGGGCTAAGATTCCTCACTTGGTTCCTCCTCGTCCATGGAAGGGTCTTCTTCTTCCTCATCATCAGAAATAATTATCACCTCATGGACCTTCTTCTTCCCTACTCTTCTTCCACGAAGCACCCTCTTGGTTTGCATCCAAACCACATTGACATTTTCTATCTTTGGGTTGACAACGGCTTGGCTAGGTAACTTCCCATGCTCTCTTTGTCCTACTATGTTTGCGATCTGCCCCATTTGCACTTCTAGACTCGCAATGGCCTTGGAATTCGCTTGAAGTTGCTGCTCAGTTCTTTGCATGAATGTGTTGGTGCTTTGAGCAAGTGAGGTGGTGTTTTGAGCAATTTGTGCAATCTTGCTCTCCAAGCTAGTCTTTTCGGCATTAGGATGGACATATGGCTGCACAGGTGCGCTTCCACTAGCTTGCTGCCCATTATTGTTGCTCCACCTCATGTTAGGATGATTCCTCCACCCAGGATAGTAAGTGTTTGGAAATGGCTCTCCTTGGTTTCTTTGGAAATTTCCTATTTGATTCACTTGCTCCATGCTCTCCCCTTGATCTTGTGAACCTTCACTTTCTTGCACCATAGCTAAACTCCTCACCACAGTCTTGATTTCGGCAATTTCCTTCTCAATGGCACTTGGTACAGCCGAAACTTCATAGATCCCTCTTTTGGTTGTTCCTCTATTGCGCGTGAAGTTCCATTGCTGCGAGTTGTGCGCAAGTGTCTCAAAAAGTGCATTGGCCTCCACATTCGTCTTAGTCATGAACGAGCCTCCACATGCGGCATCCACCATTGATTGGTCTCTCTCCAGCAATCCTTGATAAAAACAGCTCATAAGGTACCACGGCTCCAAGTTATGATGGGGACATGCATTCAGCAACTCATTGAACCTCTCCCAAGTCTCGTGGAATGGTTCATCCGCTTTTTGCACAAATCCCAGAATATCTCTTCTAATTTCGTTCGTCTTGGCAGCAGGGAAAAATTTCTTCAAGAATTGCTTGGAAAGATCCTCCCAAGTAGTGATTGATGCACTAGGCAGCGAGTAGAGCCACTTCTTTGCCTTGTCCTTGAGTGAAAATGGGAACAAACGGAGTCGATATTGGTTCTCATCAACCCCCCCACATGCCTCGCTGTCTCGCATACTCCAGCAAACTCCTTTAAGTGTTGAATGGGATCTTCTCCACTTAGTCCCTGAAAATTCGGCAAGAGATGAATGGTTCCACTCTTGATCTCAAAATTGTGGTTTACGGGCGCATAACGAATGCATGATGGCTGCGTGGGCAGCGATGGTGATGAAAAATGACTCAAAGGGTGAGTGGGAGCAACTTCAGTGTCACGATTGTCGCCCATGCTTCCTTCTAGGTCATATTCGGATTCCGAAGAGCTTGAGGTGAATGGACTTCTTGGACGCTTCCTCGTGGACTCTGGGTGAGTGGGAACAACTTCAGCGTCACGATTGTCGTCCATGCTTCCTTCTAGGTCAAATTCGGATTCTGAAGAGCTTGAAGTGAATGGACTTCTTGGACGCTTCCNGTGGACTCAAGTGCTTCAGCAAGAGTGTCTCTATATCTCTGTTCAAGGTTAGAACTCATAAAACAAGTACCTAACACATTGAGCACCCAATTTATCAGTAGAAAAGACACTTATAAAGAAACAAGCATTATTAGAAACTAAAAACTGAAAACTGAAAATTTAACTAATATAAACTAATACTATAATAAGCTAAACCAATTCAATGATATTTAACACCATTCCCCCGCAACGGCGCCAAAAACTTGTTGATTGTGTTTTCTTAGAACCAAATAAATACTCAATTCTAAGTTTACTCGCAAGTGCACGAATCGCGGCGTAGCAAAGCATGCAAATAACGAGGTCGATCCCACAGGGAATAGGTAAATAACATCAAATCAATTCAGCTTATTCACAACACACACACACGGCATGGGGGTTTAGATTTAAGGTCAAAACTCACATACATACTCTAACACACACACACACACTTTCATGGCATTGTTAAGCATCAGAATCCACCAAACCATCAATAATCAACTAATATGATAATCATGCAATTTCAAAAGACTACGAACATAAAGTTTGACTACCAAAGGCTTTGGCTATTTCACTACAAGAAGAAACAGTTTGGGCGACGAAATTTTGGGCGACGAAAAATTTCAATTTTGGGCGGCGTTTTTTTTCGCCGCTCAAATATGTTTGGGCGACGAAAAAATTTTTTCGTCGCCCTAGATAATTTTGGGCGACGCAATAATGCTGTCGCCCTAACATACACGATGAATTTGATTTTGGGCGACGGAAACTTTGTACCGTCGCCCAAATGGGTTGGGGCGACGAACGTTTCGTGACATATAAATTTTCGTCGCCCAAAATTGAATAATTAAACTTCGGGCGACGTCTTCAATACTTTGGGCGACGGAATGCGTTCGTCGCCCAAAGGTTAACGATTTAAAACACCC
>QANT01006935.1:0-15994 GCA_003254885.1 Purshia tridentata | reverse complement strand
TAGCCCTGCTTCACTCTCAATAACATTAAGGGCCCATTTGGTTCAAGTTTTAGAGGCTTAGTAATGGAAAATCAATTTCATTCCATTGTTTGGTAAAGTACATGGAAGGGAAATGATTTTCTGGCCCAAGGGAAATGATTTCCCTTATTGGGGGGAAAATGAAACCCTTGCTAGAGCTTGGGTTTTGGTTTCCCCCATCTTGAAAAAGTATTTATTGCTTTTTTTCTATTTACTAAATTAACCATGAAATTTTAAAATAAATTAAAATAAATATTACTTGTGTTTAATAAATAAGGATATAATTGAAAAATTAGATCAATTTTATTTCTTTTTCCTACACAAACCAAATAAGGGAATGGAAATAAAAGGGGAATTATTGGTTTACTTTCCTAACATTACCAAACGAGGGAATGTAATCCTACATTCCCTTACCCTTGAAAAAGACATAGAAATTGGTTTCCTAAGAAATCAATTTCGGGAACCAAACGGGCCCTAAGGGGTTGGATCCTCTCCGTTTTTCTCCCTTTCATTTTTGTCTCATTCTTCCCAAATCTCATTCATTCGAGCTCATTTAAATAGATATCAACAATTAGTTCTTCTAGCTTAACTAAATTTTTTTTCTCCAAAATTTAAAGTTTTGATTTGAGAAGTATAAGAGTTTGTTTCCTTTAAGCAATACTTTTTTAATAAATAAATAAAAAAACTAGTTGGATTCTGTATAAATTGAATTAAATGGATAATACTAAATTTTTTTTCTCCAAAATTTAAAGTTTTGATTTGAGAAGTATAAGAGTTGTTTCCTTTAAGCAATACTTTTTTAATAAATAAAAAAAAAACCAGTTGGATTCTGTATAAATTGAATTAAATGGATAAGATTTCAATTTTATATAAGGAATATTGACTATTGAGTATTGACAGAAGAATTCTTGGAGGTTAAAAGAGGACAAAAAAACAAAAGTAAAAGAAAGAAGATTAAGAGGCCCTGCTCCTTCTATAAATACCAGCTGCAATTAATTCATTCATTTCAATCCATGCTAAAAATCAAATAAGCCAACACTTCACTTCTTTAGGTTTTCTGGTTAATTAATATTTGAGCAGTACGTACTGTGATTATGGCCAATCTTGCTCTTCAACATTCATTGTCTCTCTTTACTCTTGTAACTTTGTATTCTGTTCTTCTAAACATAAACCCTACTTCTTGCTTCAACCCCAAACTCTTTCTCTCAAGGCTTCAATCTGAGTCTGACTGGGCACCCGCAGGTGCAACATGGTATGGAAGCCCCAATGGTGCCGGCACTGATGGTATATACGTAAAGAATATATATATATATATAGATCTACATATGTTGTTTTATGTGTACACATTCATATTTGCGAACAGGAGTGAGCGTTTAAATACTCAATAATAATTATTCAAACGCTCACTCAAATTCACAAATACGAATATCCAAATATAAAATTTTTTATATACTTATATATATATATATATCGCTTATTCATAAAATTAACATATATATATATATATAATTGTTTGTTAACTTGTCACACAATTTTGGTAAGATATATATACAATGTTAATAAAAATATATATCATATGTGTGGTGTAGGAGGTGCATGTGGTTATGGCAGTACTGTAGCACAACCCCCATTCTCTTCAATGGTGTCTGCTGGAGGCCCTTCTTTATTCAATTCAGGCAAAGGATGTGGAGCTTGTTATCAGGTGATCATCTATATAGTGGCATGCATGTATATTATGGATAAAAAATATTGGAACTTTATTTGTTTTGGTGCTGATATTATTAAAAAGAACTAAATTAAATCTCAGTTATAAGAATGAAACAAATAATTAATTTATGGAGTGGTCTTAATTAATTTCAGGTGAAGTGCACAGAAAATGCTGCTTGCTCAGGAAATCAGGCCACTGTGGTTATAAGTGATGAGTGCCCTGGATGTGTTTCAGAGGCTGTTCATTTTGATTTAAGTGGCTCTGCCTTTGGAGCCATGGCCATTTCTGGCCAGGAAGATCAGTTACGAAATGCTGGAGTCTTGCAGATTCAGTATAGAAGGTACATAATTATACACAGTTTGATATATCATGTTATTAAACTGTTAATTTAAATCAATGATATTCAATTGAATGAGTAATACAAATTAAAAGTTTGATAGTATAGTATGACAAACAAATAAACATTACCTCTATTCGTTACATAGGCTCATAATTTCAGGAACTTCATAGAATGACCAATTTCAATGAATAAATTGTCATTTTTTTTACCTTTGTTCTAAAAAATTCAATCAGTTGGACTCCAATTTTCACATTCTCCACTTTGAACTCCCATATCTACTTCACTAGCTCAACTTTTTTCTCAACAATTTCGATTTAGATTTTTTGGATAATACGGTCACTTCACAGCCCAAAAGAATAAAAATTGTCAAGTTTAAAAAATTAAAAACAAAAGATCAAATTGTAAGCACCTCATTAAAATCAGTCATTCTATAACGTTTCCAGAGGAAACAAAGATTATGAAACTATAGCTCTCTATATTTCAAATGTTTTGACCTTAATCCTATCTTAGTATTAATATTATCATTAATCGGTGGTATTAAATTAATCCTGAATTTATTTGTTATCAGAGCATATAATTTTGTCAACATTTCATTTGTCATTTACTAATAATGGTGCTCCTTAATGACACTAATATCTTGGCCAACAGAGTGGACTGCAGCTATCCTGGAGTGACCATAGCCTTTCGCGTGGACTCGGGTTCCAACCCCTACTATTTTGCTACTCTAGTACAATATGTAGAAGGACCGGGTGACCTAACCGCGGTTCAATTAAAACAGGGTGACTCGGGCTCATGGCTTGACATGCAGGAGTCCTGGGGTGCGGTTTGGAAACTTGACTCCGGTTCAGCCTTGCAGGCTCCATTCTCTATTACTCTCACTGCAAGCTCCGGCCAAACCCTTGTTGCTGACAGTGTAATTCCGGCCGGCTGGCAGCCTGGTCAAACCTACTGGTCCGTTGTCAACTTTTAAACCGCTAGTAATTATGTGTTTGTACGTGTGATCTAGATTTATTAAATAAGATTAATTAGCCAATATTTGTCAACAGATGACATCAATCACTTTGATTTGTCTCCACAATAGATATTTATAATTCGAAGTCAAAAAAAAATCAGAGAAATTTAATGTAGAATCCCCACCCCAGTGTACTTGGTTATACTGTGGAGGTCAATTATCTCTCTTCTGAATGTGTACGTAGTTATTAAAGATAAAATAATGTTATGTATTTAAAATTTATATTCTAAATTTGGGTCCTAAATGATGTGTCTTTATCTTATATATGTTAGTGTTTTATTTGTTATGAAATAAATTTGACTTAAAATGTGCTATGAATCAATGAAACATTACCACATTATTTGAGATCCAAATTTGAGTTTTCTAACTCTTAAAGGTAACCCAAACATCATATTGAATTTGTATTCTAAAAGTTTAAGCTCATAGGTGGAGAAAAAAGAATTATAAAAGGGAAATTCCCACAAATAGACCAAATTAATTTAAAAATGACTTTTTTAGACTATCCGAATATTTTTGGACTTTTTTAGCTCTTTGGTACAAAATGGGACAAAAATACCCCCACGACATTACAAGGCCTATACAAAAGGTGTACAAGCAGTGGACAAATGGTGGACACGTTAACTCGTGTTGCAGGACTATACTGTCATTGGTTTGTCCACAACATGTCCAATGTTTGTACACCATGTTTACTTGAAGGAGTTGGATTTATTTGTACTGCCTGTTTACAAGGCCTATACAAATGGTGTATAGGCAGTGGACAAATGGTGGATACGTGAACTCATGTTGTAGGACTATACTGTCTTTAGTTTGTCCACAACCTATCCACTGTTTGTACACTATTTGTACAGGCCTTGTAATGAGGTGGGGTATTTTTGTCTCATTTTGTGCCAAAGAGCTAAAATAGTCAAAAAATATTTGAATAGTCTAAAAAAGTCATTTTGAAATTAATTTAATTTATTTGTGGGAATTTCCCATTATAAGATGCACTCACCAAATATATTAGGGGCCGGTATTTCAAATTGGTCTATTAACTAAACATAATTCCAAATACATACATCAATTATAAATAACCTACATATATACTAGCACTTCTGTTAAAACTTTTATTCAAAAAAATATTATTCCCATGGTGGACAATGCTGACGTGACTTTTGTTGTTAACATGTGGTATATAAGTAGGAGTATTTTGGGATATACACAAAATGACACTTAGTTATCCTCATTTGGCATATCCTTACCAATATCAACTTGGGTGGCCTATGTGTCATTTTGTGTATATCTCAAAATATTCATACCAATATATACCATGTCAACAACAAATAAACTTACAACAAAAAAATTAGCCTAAATGTGGGATCTCACACTTAAATGTTATATATATATATACCCTTCAAGTGTAAGATCCAATAAATAATCTTCAATGAGTTACCTATTTGATTAAATTGTCATATTTTTTCAAGTGTTTACAAAAATATTTTGTTCATTTATTTGTTTGATTAAATTTAAATAGCTTAATAATTTTCGATTTGTCTTAAAATAGCCAGAGCCTTATAATTTCATTGCTCCCAAATTTGATCCTCCTTCTCTGTAATAAAAAGAAAGCATAGAAAACAACAATGAATGCCTCCATCCCAACAAATAAGTCAAGTCTTTTTTTATATTATTTATTTCGTCTGAGAGTCGCGTCTTCTAAAATACCTTATTTATATAACCCAACTCAAATAAAAACATCATATATAGTACTTTTCTAGAGAAATCATATTTAGTGCTTTCTTTTTGTTTATATTTAAGATCTGGACAACATTAGATGAATAAATTGCAAAGATAACTGTAAGACAATAATCAATTTGCAGAAATTGAGTTTATTATTGCATGCTTAAGCAAGTTGAATACACATATATATATAAGCCGTAGAGCATTACATTAATGTGTTTAGTTTTATTTTCTAAAAAAGATAATAGTTTGTGTAGCACCTGATTTAAGGGCTACAACAACAAAGTGTCTCCCCTTGTACTGGTGTGCACACTCCATTATTGTAACTCCTCCTAGCACAGTATTGTATACATTCGAGGGTTCCAAACGTGGGTGAGCAGACTTCATAGCAAAAAGGATCAACTGCTGCTGCCTTCACTTGCTCACCATCTACATTCAAATATCAATGCTGAGTGTTAATAATCTAGCATGTAACACTTTTTCTAGTACCACATGACATTAGTCTCGAATTGTTAGAATAGTTTTCAAGTTCAAATTGTATGAACGTGATTTTGATACTTATATTGTAACTAAAAACGTCATATCTAGATATTGTAATATAATAGTTGAGACTAAAACACAGAGTTACCTCTTGTTAAGCAACTCAAAGATACAATTTTCGATTAATAAATTTCTATATCACCAAAACAAACAAAAAAAAGTACTCTAGAGAGAGAGAACTACCAGCACGAACTAAAAGGGCAGTCATTGCCATGGCAACTAAAAAAAGCATAAGAAATTTTTGCAATCCCATTCTTCTTCTTGCCCTTTACAGATAAAATATCGATAGCTTTAACAAAGAGTGAGTTATTTATATAGATCGATGGTTTAAAAGAGAATTTAGCTATTTCTTCTAATAAGTAATTGCTTTTAAAGTTACCTAAAAAACAAATGGGGCAAAAGATTTTATTCTTTGATTTTAGCAACGTCAATTAGTAACTGCCTTCCATGCTTAAGTTGGCTTACTATTTTTGTATGTCAAGTTTAGAAACTATTTCAAGTGCAGATATTATAAGATTTGGTTGCCAAGTTTTGAATGGGTATGGATACCCATTCCCTAATGTGTAGTTGAGATACCATTTTTTTCCAGATTTTTGTCTTAATTGTATGATCTCATCCTCTCATCCTAAGCTATGTTCAAACCCAATAAGAAAATCCCAATTCATTGGGCCTTTTGTTATAATTAAATAGAAAGCGCAAGAATACTATACCTACAAACCCAAACTATGCGATTGATTGAATGCCCATGACATGAGTTCTAATGCTTTTTTTGGGCCATGACATGAGTTCTAATTCAAGTTGGTCTATTTAAAGAGAAGTGAAAAGAACGATGATAGATTCTGGGTTCAAATTATATAGCAAAAAAAATCATACAATTGAATAAATTCTTCCTTGAAGATTAGTCTTTTATCTTCTTTTTAAGAAGATTCAAAATATTTACTTTTACATATTATGAAGAGCCCGCGAGTGTGGGGATAAAGAAAGTAGAAAAAAAAATCACAAAAAGAAAAGAGCACGCCGGGGGTAATGAGTCAGAAATTGGGCAGAGAGAGATCAGCCCATAAAACATAAGCAAGGCCCAAGCAATTTTAATACAGCCACACCTTAGTATAGTGGACCACCTGCAAGTAATTTAGCAATCAATATATTAGTGTGATCATCTCCAATTAAATAAAAATAAAATCATTAGCTAGTTTACACCTTCAAATGAAGGTAGTTGTTATCATATAATTTATGATTAATTGACTATCAATCTTTAATTTTCTTAGTGCTTTAACTTGTAGGTAAGGTTCAGTACTAATAAAGTATAAGAGTTGCTTCACCTAGGCTGAACCAAGCGTGTTACTTGCTTAATTAATCACTCTCACTAGCTACTTAAGTTAAGCCACTAGTTCAAGTATTTCTGTGAATGCTTTAAATCAAAGTAAAAAGCTAGAATGCACGACTCAATGAGAAATGATTGATTACAGACTAATCCCACTTCACTAATGAAAGCAATGTTATCTTTGCTTAACCAAGAGTTCACTGATTAATCGAAATAGTAAGTGCACCTTCATGACCCACTAGTGTTGAAATCTCAACTATTCTACTAACTCTAAAAACAAAAGGGGGAAGATAAAATTCTAAAACATTAATTTTTTCCATTATGAGAAAAAAGTTGGGAAACATTCATTAAAACGACATGAATTTTGGGTCATGTGGCAGTTTTGTTCTGTGTCAATTTGCACTATAAATTTTATTGTGTTTTTTTTGTCAAACTTTCATTTTGTGTTAAAGATCATGTCATGTTTGCTATATATTTTATCTAAAAGATATCACTTGTGTTGCATGTGATCATTTATAATATAATATAACTCTTAAAAGTGACCACATAAGTGTTATTTGGATGAAATATGTAACAAATTATTCAGAAGATACTAGTAGCTAGCATTGATTTTTTTTCAATACTTTAAATAATAAATTTGTCATTTAGATCAACAAATGACCTGATCGATTATCTTAAAAAGCATCATACCCAGAAAAAAGATTATGCTATATTAAGAAGGAGAGAGTTGAAACCCAATTAGATCATCTTAACTAAGTTAATAATTAATCATTATCAAAGAAAACAGTCAATAATTAATGATCACTTGATTCACACCAAGCTCAATCGATCACATGTGTGTGTGTGTGTGAGTGTGAGTGCCTGAGGGAGTGAAAGTGAGGAAGAGAGAGTGGTGGTTCTAACTGCCATACCTATTCATATCCCTTCAATTCCAAGCTAAGAAACCAATCCATGCTTCTCCTTGTCTGTCGGTTGGTTCAAGCGGCTTTTCCACACATAAAATTCAATTCTTTTTAACCTCTAACCTTTTGTTTAACATTCATCTAATTTTCTATTTTATTATTTTTATCCAAAGAAAGAAATTTTTTTTTTGGTGAAAATATGCTAAAAATGCATGGACATTTGCTCCTAATCTGAGATATAAAATTACTATTATCTTCTATTATGGTTAATTAATTTAAGAATTTAAATTAGTTTATGGTCTTTTTGCTAATTAACATTTTATTTTTACTATTATATTACAGCTAGGGTGGAGGAGTCAACCAAAATTTTTTCCCTTATCCATAATACATCTCTGCCCGGCAGATTAGGAGTACATATGGATTGAGCTTGTTCAGACCAAAAAAAAATAAAATATTGAGCTTGTTCAGACCAAAAAAAATTAAGATTGAGCTTGTCGTCAATATTATTAACTTAGTTTTTCAATCCTATCCATAATACAGCTCTCTCCGGAGTGTAATTAGGATCACAAACTCTCTCTCTCTCTCTCTCTCTCTCTCAAAGACACACACACTCACACTATTTGATTCCGGAGTGTAATTAGGATCACAAACTCTCTCTCTCAAAGACACACACACACTCACACTATTTGATCTCTCACACAAAAACAAAGGGTGTACGGACACTACTCAAAATAAGAGTCTTGATGTACGGACATCCCTTGGTTGTTGGTGTTTTTGACTGGCGGCGCCACCACCACTAGACTATAGGGAGAGCCCTAGAAGCCTAGAAGGCTAGAAAAAGTCTCTCACCCCTCTAAGCACTCCCACCCTCTCTCTCTCATCCACAAAATTCAATCCAAACCATCACTTCCAACTAAAAACTAGGACTGGCATCACCATACACATTTATATACCTTTCACTACATACCCCCCCACAACATTAATTATTAATCCCATCCTTCCCCTCCCTCCCCTCCATTTTTAACCCACTTGATCATCACCCACTAATTCCTTTCCTTTCTTCCCCAGCCTTAGCTTAGCTATAGCTAGCCTTCTCTCCTTAATATTTCTCTACCCAGTTTTTCCTTTCTTTTTCTTTGTTAATTTTCTAAATTGGGTTCAGGTTATATTCTTCTTTTTCTTTTATGTTACTTGTTATCAATCAATAATGGCTTTGCTTGTGGACCAGCAATCAAACTTCAAGCACTTCTGTAAAATTTGCAAGAAAGGTTTTGGGTGTGGCAGAGCGCTAGGAGGGCACATGAGGGCACATGGGATAGGGGATGAAGGTCACATTGACGACGATGACCCACCAAGCGATTGGGAGGACAAACTCCTTGGGGGTGGCGGCAGCGGCGGAGGAAACGTACCCCCTAGCAGCAACAAGTGCATGTACGCCCTAAGAACAAACCCTAACCGCCTAAAGAGCTGCCGGGTTTGTGAGAACTGCGGCAAAGAGTTCTTGTCTTGGAAATCCTTTCTTGAACATGGCAAATGTAGTAGCTCCGTGGACGCCGAGTCCCTTGTGTTGTCGCCCGGTTCTGACGGCGACGACAACCCTGGTGGCCGGAGAGGGTGCGGATGGTCAAAGAGGAAGAGATCAATGAGAGCCAAAGTGGGGAATTTCAATTCGCTTTGCCCATCAAGTGAGGAAGAAGACCTTGCCAATTGCTTGATGATGTTGTCCAATGCCGCGGTTGATCCCATGGAGGCTGAGCCGGAGGAGTCTTGCGCTTCCGCTAGCAAAGACGAGGAAAGAAGAAACCCCTCCAATTTCATGACTCCTATTTCTCGTGGGGTGGCCATAGACGACAACAACAACAACATCATCAACTACAACAACAATAACAATAACAAGGCCAAAGGGGTGGCTAAGGGTTTGTTTGAATGCAAAGCATGCAAGAAAGTGTTCAATTCCCACCAAGCCTTGGGTGGCCATAGGGCTAGCCACAAGAAGGTTAAAGGCTGCTTCGCCGCCCGGCTCGACCACCTCGATGATAACATGGCCGATGACGACGTCATCACCCACGAGGAATTCTTCACCAGTAAACCCAACTCAGCCCTACAATTCGACCACGGGTCTAACGCGGCTTACACCTCGAAGAGAAAATCAAAGGTGCACGAGTGCTCCATATGCCACCGGATTTTCTCTTCAGGGCAGGCATTGGGCGGACACAAGAGATGTCATTGGATCACGTCCAATGCTGCCCCGGACACGTCGGCTTTGGCCAAGTTCCATGAATTCCAAGAAAGTATGGAGCAGCAAATGATCAACCAAAGGCCTAAATTCGATGCTTCTGATCCCCTCGACCTCAAGCTTGATCTCAACCTTCCGGCTCCGGCTGATGAGAACACCGCCGGAGGCAGAAGGGATCAACGTCCGAATAACCCATCAAGCTTGGATGTCTCTACAGAATTTTTCTTACAATCATGGATTGGGACCAAAGAGAAAGACAACCCCCACCACCACCAAAATGACCATGACAACATGAACACCAACAACAACAACAATAATAGCAACAACAAAAATACCAACAACAACGATTCAATGCAGAATGGAGTTGATGAAGCTGACAGTAAGGTGAAGTTGGCAAAGTTAAGTGAACTAAAGGATATAAACACCAGTGGGGGCTCCTCACCATGGTTGCAGGTGGGGATTGGTTCAACAACTGATGTTGGAGCTGACCCATAAAATTTCATGTCAAAGGAAAGTGAGATTTTGATCAGTTATCTCTCTCTCCCTCTCTCTTTCTTTTTGTATTTTAAAATTTTTGTTGTACTATTAATTAAGAAACTGTAATTATAAACTCAACAAGCTCATCATATATAGCTCTTTAATTATTCTTGTTAAAAATTTAAAATTTACTCTATTTTTTTAATGTACATTTTTGTGGGTCAGTAGGAACCCCAAAGCCTAATCTCGTTTCAGGCATGTGCATGGAATTTATACTTCTAATAAAACTTTGGTTTTTTATTTAATTTTATATAATAAAAGAACTTCTGAGAATATTAAGTTGGTGCTTTCTCCTGCCCAGTTGCTATAGATTAAAGTTAAAGTTAGGGTCAAAGGAAGAAGAAGACAGCTGCAGTGCAGGAACTTGCCATGCACACTGGATTAGTGCCCTTCAGTAAAACGTTGACTGACAAAGGTTGTGCTGGGCTTGCCACGTGTCTGGTAGAGAAGAGCTACATTCGCATGTTTCGCGGACTACCATGACTATAATTAAGTCTTAAGTTGGCCAAACGTTGACGTACAAAGACAAGGGAAGTTCAATATGTCACGTGGGGCCACCATTTTTAGAAACGTTGGGTTGGTTGGCCTTATCATTATGTCTCGAGAAAAAAAAAAAAAAAAACTGTTTTATATCACACAGTGTCAACTGTCACGAATTGTTCGAGAGCTTTATTATTAGTGACAAAATTTTCGTCTACTTAAAATGAAGAGTGTATTGGCCATTAAACATTTTTGTTTTGTTGGTTATATGGAGAGGTGGAATTCAAACACGCTTTTGGCGAAGCCTTGGGGCAGTACTCCTCAAATGAACCGCGATTTTAGGATCAAATTAATTTTCTTAAAATATGTAAGTGTTACAAATTTTGTAAGTTGTAGTTGTATATTCCCTATATAGATAGGCTCGTTTTCTAGTAAAAAATACATCTCGATTGTTCACATTTGATCTAAATATGTAATTCTCAACTAATTAGGTCCTCATTAAGTTAATTTAATGTTTCAAAATATAAAGTATGTGTTATTAAATCACTTAATGTTATGTTTTGCACTATTATTATATATATATTATTTTTTATTATAGGGGAGGGGGAGGTTCAAATCCAAGTGTGTAGGGGAAACTTTTGTTATCAGTCAACTAAGTTAATCTCAATTCACTTATATATACGCTTATTCAGGTNGAAACTTTTGTTATCGGTCAACTAAGTTAATCTCAATTCACTAATATATAGGCTTATTCAGGTAAATGTCTCCTGAAACTAATTTTTTTTTTTTTTTACTTTGCCCCTTAAAATTTCTCACTTTGCCCTCTAAACTTTATAGTCTCATCTACACTCTCAACTACATCCATTATATGGAGTTCTAGTACTTCGTTTTCAGTGATATTTATATAGTTGTAAAGATTGATCGAGGAGATGCATAGCTCCAAAACAAGTATAAAATTATTAAATTTGGTGGAGGATTGATGGGTCAAAATTCAGATTAAAGTTAAGATAAAAATTGAACTAATAAATTAAGTTGACAAAACTTAGCAATTGAAAGTCATTTGTAAAGTTCAGAGGCAAAGTAAAAATAAACTTTTAGGGATCAAAGTGAAAAAAGGTTAATTTCAAAAAGTATTTACGCAAATAAGCCACATATATATATATATATTAGAAGTATCATACAGATGTGATCGATGTATATGTAAGATAATGAAAGTTACAATATAAACTGAAGAACATATAGAGTGAAGTTTATAAGTACGATATAATAACTTATTTTTCTAATAGAGTTTACATATAAAAAGGGCATACTTGACATCTCCTATATTATTACATATATATGATTCACAAATGTACAGTTTTCTTAAACCCTAAACTACGTTTAAAATTTGCCAAAACGTGCATGCTTAGGGTTTATATATAGTTTAGATTCAAATCCTCTAGTTTTTAGCCTCAATTTTTAGACCTAAATTCACCAATTCGTCCATGTTCATGGAAATGTACAAAAATTTGCATGCCGCGGTTTGAAGGGCAAGGGGCTCTTTGTTTTGCTTACAACTAACTTACTTGGCTAGCACACACCAAAAAGTTAGCTTACTTATCCCTAAAAAAATATAAATTAAAGTTGGCTCTATTGCGCTTACCCCAGTTGATCTTTATCAAGGCCTAGCTAACAACCACTCGATCTTTACGACCACCGACGATATTTTCGACATGCTTGGTAAGAAAACCATCATATTTTAAACCAACCAACCAACCACTCTATGACCTTATAAAATATATAACCTTATAAAATATATAACATGGCAAATCCATGGTTTTGCTTTAATTTCTAGGGCTTAATCATTTTGAGAGAGAGAGAGAGATCAGGATCAGGCATTCAAATTTCTTGCCTATGGTGCATATGTATTTAAGGGCAGGCATTGAGGCAACAAAGAAATCAAAGGGTCTAATCTAAGAGTAGATTCTTCTTTCATACAAACTGCCTGCCATTATTTAAGAATTCTGAGTTTTAAGGGTATCCACTTCGCCTATAAAGCAAACACAGTACTGCATTTCAACCAAATATAAAAAGCAAACACGCTATATACATTTGGCTTTATTATAAAAAAAATTTAAAATTATTTGTATTACATTTTCCTACATACATGCATACTACATTATCTAGCTTATCAAATCTTTGACAAAGATCACTGATCACTTATTTAGATGGTCTCACCTACGTGGTATATATCTCTTACATTTGCCTTCCATTTATTTAAACCATGGCAATGGAGCTCAAACGTGCATGTGCATGGCTAAAACAAGACTAAGCTTAGGGACTGGACAAGAAAATCGATCATTAATTCTCATCAAGAATTGAAGAGCTATGTTGTGTTGTTCCATTCAAGTAGCTATTTAGGTATATATCTCTTCAATACGTTATTAGAAGATATATATTCGAATTTTCAACCTCTCTGAAAATGAATCCAGCTCCCTCTTTCGAATAAGAAATTAAAAAACTCGAGATTTTATCTTAGCTAGGATGGGGGATGGACATAGAGCACCTAATCCCATATTAATTATATATCTAGCTACTTGTTTTTCTTTTACTTCTTCTTGATTGATTTTTAATTGTGTACTTATCATCAAATGATAGAGAATAAAAGATGAAAGGAATGGTCATAACACTTTTTTTATATGAATGGTACATAAATCTTTAAATTTACATTACACATTTAAGGTTGAAACAAGCAAAAACAAGACAAGTAGAGAATTTATATCAAATGTGTGCGTGCACTAAGAAAAATTATTGGGTATATCAGATGCACTAACACGTAGTGTAACCAATTCAACGTGTAAAGATACATATTATTAGACGATATATTTATATTAATAGAATATAATATTAATAACATATACTCATATTATAATACATTGAATTGGTTACACCACATTGCGATGTATAAGTTACAGAGAATAATTTATCGTGTATTTGGCATGTGAGAGAAGGACTGAAAATTATGAGGCTGACACGTGGCATTGAAACTGTGCTAAGTATTTATATAATCTCATTGCAATTAATTCTTGAAGAGCTAGCTTTTATGAAGACCTTTGGGAGTTGTGATAAACAATTGGATACATATATAGTCCCCAAGCTTCCAACAACAAGCACAAGCATGAAACATGTCAATGCATTGCTTAAGAACAAGGCGTGGACATCAGTGAGCTCAATCATTCAATTATCTCTGTCGTTGCATATATATATATATATATATATATATATATATATGTATGTATGTATGTTATATTTCTAGTATAAAAGTTGTTATATATATATATATATATATCAGCGAAACTCTATCATTTAAACTATTCGATTATTAGTTGCTATATGTGTATATATTATCATGATACTTGCCACATTCTGCTGTGCATCGCAGTTTTGGCAGGCATGTTTCTGGGTAGTTTCTGGGTAGTTTCTGTGTTTGTTTGGGCTTAGGCCCCATAACACCAAAATTTAAATAAAAAAATTTACCGCATTTACACGGTTACATCACATCAATTAATATTTTTCTAAAAAGGTTTCTCAATATGTCTTCAATTTCTTTTGAAAAAAGAAGAAAAAAAAATGAAAAATTAAACCAAATTTGAGTCAATTATATAAAGATTTTTAACTATTTTAAAAAATTCTTTGAAAGTTGGCTCTCAACTAGTGCTTGAATTAAGTGTTCGAACACCCCTCGAGCACTGCTCAATAGGATTTGAGAATCTTTCAAGAAAAACTCAAGCACTTCTTGAGAGTTAAATTTCTAAAAAATTTAAAAATGGGTTAAAGTCCTTAATGAAAACTTAAAAAGGGTTATTTTTCAAAATTTATCAAAAATGAAAATTCACTAAACTCAAACAATCAAACAACACCCACCTCCCCCTTTATTTCTGACGCCCATACCAGCCAACCATTGACTCTCTCCTTCCACGCCAATCCACAATCCCCTTTGCTCTTTTTCCTTCTCCCTTTCTTTTCCTTCTCTCTTCCTCCCTTCTCTATCTTTTTCTTCTTCACATATGCCATCCAGAATGACACCGGCCTCCAAACTCAAGTTAGAGACCTCTGATTTGGAGGCTGGCTTGGTCATAGACGTCATTCTCAGTGACATTTGTGAGGAAGGAAATGAGAGAGGGGAAAGATAAAGAGGAAAAGAGAGAGAGAGATCGAGAGGGAGAAGGAGAAGAGAAAAGAGAACGACAAAAGAGAGAGAGAAAAAGATAGAAGGATGGCGGGTCGGCGTGGAAAAGGTGAGTCATCATCAATTGGCGCCAATTGGATGAGCTCCATAAATGGGAAGGGCTTTGGTTGTGGCAACTGGGTTGGGTGGGGTTGCTAAGATTTCTGATATTTTTTGTATTTTTCAGTTTCTTTTACGGGTAAAGTAGGCATTTTTCCAAGTAAATTTTGTTGAGAGTGTATAGTAAACAAATTTTATAGTACATATTTCCTTATCAAAACATTTCATTTTAGTTTGGTATTGCAGTGAGAAAAAACTGCAGTGAAATAATGTCAGCTGAGTGTTTGATAAACTATGTTTTTAAAAATGCTGTGAGTACAAAAGTAATATAAAGGTGTTTGGTAAATTATAATATAAAACTGCTGTGATTGTTCATAATTACTAAAATAGACATAATTTTGAACTTTTTTGACTTATTTATTTGAAAAAAAAAAGAGCATTTTATTAGTTTATAATAGGGGTGGGCATGGTATGACATGGTATGACANGTCTACAAATTTATATATATTATCATTAAAATTATAAACCACGAAACAAAATTATTATATAAATATGCATATTATTTTTGTAAGAATATTTTAATTTTAATAGTACAAATAAAATATTGTAATTAGTAATATCAATATAAAATAGCTATATACATCATACATATATATATATATGTATATATATCATAATTAAAAAAGAGGATAATGGTGTCATTTTATTAAAAAAAAGGTGAGGATAGATTGGGTAAAAATAATTTTGGCCACAGTTGTCATTCATTACAGTTTTCAAAAGCAGGTTTCAAAATGTAGTGAATATTTGTAGTGAGTGACTTCAAATAGTCACTCATTACAATTTTTGAATTTTTACCAAACACCAAAACTGTTGTGAGTGACTTAGAAATTGTCACTTACAACAGTTTTTAGGTCTCT
>QANT01006933.1:0-18755 GCA_003254885.1 Purshia tridentata | reverse complement strand
TTTTTTTTCATGGGAAAATTTTATGGATTGGACAGTTTGGGGTAAATGAGGACGTCTTGCACTGTACCTTATTTTGTATTATTTTAGGCCAATCCCAATATGTCACTTTCCTTAAAAAAAGAATTTCTAAAAGATATTACGTGACACGCATGTGATATCCTTTTCATGCGCAAAATCTTCGATTCCCTCATACAAATAAATATAATATTTGTTAAGTAAATTAGCGAAAAATTCACCCAAAAATTGTACATTTCATTTAAAAACTCATTTAAGGATCTATTCACATGAATTTTTTTTTCGTGATGCCATATTGTAAAACTTATAAATTATATTTTATTTTGTTATAATTAAAGGGTGTAATTTTAGTAATTTTGGTGAAATTTTGCTGAAATTATTCTTTTTTAAGGATCTCAATATGAAATCATTTATAATTTCGTTAAAATTTAGATGAGATTTCAAACGAAATATAAAAACATTAGTAGCGCAAAAAGGGTAAAATTTTGCAATAAGTTAAAGAAATTTTATTGAAATTCACACGAAATTTTGTCAATATTGCCATAATTTCGTTGATCAAAATCTAGCTACCCAGACTAACCCAGACACTTCCCAGCCCTATTCAAAAATTTCTCACTCTCTTACCTCGCAACACCGACTAGCAGCCCAACCATTACAATCTTCTGTCCTTGGCCAGAAACACCTGAAGGACCGAAACCACCAGTGGATCAATCGATTTCTGCAAAGAACACACAAACTAGTCACCACCACCAGTCCACAGGAAAAAAAAACCCAACCTCGACCACCTCTGGCCACCAATCTTTGAAATTTTTGGTGAATTTTCCTCTCCTAATCATGGGCTTCCATTCCCCTAAATTTTTATTTGGCAATTTGTTAATTTGTGTGATGGTCATTCATGGTTCAAATTTGAGGGTTTTACACAATACACATCCATTCCCTTTTTTGCTACTGTCATTCAGTCATTCATATGGAAAAAATTTTAATTTGTATATGGAAATTGTATATTTTGTATATTTGATTATTTGTATAAATTGTATTATTGAATTTATTGTATAATTTGTAATTTGTATTATTAATATGAAAATTGTTTATGGAAATTGTATTTGTGGATTGTATTGTAAATTTGTATATGAAAATGAAGTAATGGAAATTGTATCATTGTATGAATGATTGTAATTTGTAATTTGTATCAATATTATATCCGTTTATCATTTATGATTTTAATACTAGTCTTTTATTGATGAGAAATTGAGAATATTAAGAAAATTGTATTTGTATATGGAATTAGAAATTAAATAAAGTAATAATATAATTGGAATTTGGAAATTATATACTTTGTAATTTTATTAATAATTTAATATTTAATACTATTATTCTATTAATATGGAAATTGTCATTTGTATATGGATTATGGAAATGGTATAATGGAAATTGTATTTGTATATGATGAAATAATGGAAATTGTATTAATATTACTTTATATGGGTTTTTTTAACTTAATTATCATGGTTTTATTTTATGGAGTATCGACTTGAGTATATAAATATTTATAAAAACAAATTATAATATATGAATATATCATGGTATGGAATTTTAAATTTAGGTTTATAATTTAGTTAAATTAAATGATTAAATCATATGAAAATAATGAAATATAGTATTTTGAGTTTATTTATGATTATGAGTCTATAACATTTACTGATTGTGTATTGAATATTGATTTTATTGATCTTTTGTTATTAGGTACTAAATTACTAATATGGCAAGCAAAGGAGGAAGCTCAGAAAGGTATTGTGATCCAGCTTGGCAGCATGCACTTCCAAATCTGGAGAATAAAAATGGTTCAATATGCAGATATTGTGGCCTTGTAATGAAGGGTGGCGAAGTGACAAGACTAAAATATCACCTTACTGGTATGGATCCTGGTGCCAATGTGCAACATTGCACTAAAGTCCCACCTGAGGTAAAGCAACATATTTCAGAGACATGGGGATTAAAACAACACCAAAAGAACAAAAAAGTGCAGCGAATAGAAGAGCTTCAAGCAGAACTTCGCAGCGGAAGTCAAATGAACTTAAGTGATAGTGATGAAGACAATGATGATGACTATAATGATGATATGAGAATTGAAGAGCGAAGAGAATTTCAAGCTGCACTTCGAGCATCCAGAGCAGCACAATGGGACCAGGAGCATGCATTTGCATAAAGTCTCGGATAGGGACAAGCAGTGGCGGACGCACAGCCATGGCTGGAGGGTCGGCCGACCCCCCAACCGCCAGACTAAGAAGCCTGAGCTTCCTTTCTTTCTGGACGACGACCCCCCAAGGCTCTGAACGGTGACCCCCCGAACGCTGCACGGCGACCCCCTGGGCTCTCTCTTTCTCTCTCTCTCTCTCTCTCTCTCTCTCGGCTGGCCTCTGTGAGAAATAACAGAGACGATGCCCTCTGTTTGTTATGGTAAAAACATATGCTTCTATTCCTCTCTTGGCACTCTGCAACAAGCCGTCACCCATTTTAGTTTCAGAGATGTACAAGGCAGGGCATTGGGTTGACCTTCTATTGGGCTTATTAATTCCTTATTTGGTGTTTGGTTAGATTTATTGGGTATGGGCTCATACTTCAAAGAAATTATTTGGGTTTACAATATATTGATTTAAAATAATGTATCTGGAAATTTTTTCTTTTTTTGATAATAATTGTATTTATATAATTTACTATTTCTTATAATAGGTTTTCTTGATTTGTTCATTTAAAAATTATGTATTTTGAAACTAATATCTATTGTATTTGTGGATTATGGCCGATATCAATATTTTAGTCAATATTTTTTTATTTTAGAGTCTTGATAATATTTCCACAGCTATTATTTTAAACCTTGCTTCAGCTCATCCCCCACTTCCCCTCCATTCTTCAATCCCGAAATCAAACACTCAATCTAGTCCAACAGCACCTGGCTCGCAGGTTGCCGGTCGTCCCTCACTTGCCCACCCCCACCGCCATCGCCCGTTGGTCACTTACTACACTATGACCCCCCAGGTTAAGAATCTTGGATCCGCCACTGGGGACAAGGTTCTGGTTCTAGTAGTCGCGCACCGGCAGCATCGTTGAAAAGAGGATCAAGCATGAGGGAATCACAACCAATCCCTCCACTATCATCAAGCCATTACAAATCCAAATCATCACGCCAAAAGAATGTAAAAAATCTCTTTTCTGGAAGGTCAGTGAGAGAGAAGATGAATCGCTTGATAGCCAAGTTCTTCATATATGAAAATGTTCTTCCACTAAAAGCAGCCTCTCATCATTTCAAAAGTATGGTAATTGGATGTCAACAGACAGGAGAAGGTACTGAACCTCCATCACCCTTTCAAATCTGGCACACATATTTGGATCAAGAGTTTGCAGAAATGCAAGAGCATGTCCAGAAATTGAAAAAGAATTGGGCAACTTATGGTTGCACAATTATGTGCGATGGTTGGATGGGTCCAACCAAGTTTTCCATTATAAATTTTATAGCATACTCAAGAGGCAAGACTGTTTTCCTCAGGTCCATTGATTCTTCAAATCACATCAAGGATGCAAAATATATATATGGGCTAATGAAGGATGTGATAGCGGAGGTAGGAGCAGAAAATATTATTCAATTTGTGACCGACAATGGTTCCGCATATGTCGCTGCAGGAAAAAAGTTAATGAGGTGTTATAATATATACTGGACGTCATGTGCCACAAATTGCATTGATAACATGTTTGAAAAGATTGGAAAGAACAATAAAGTTGCTAGTGTGATAAAAAAGGCTCAAAAGATCACAAATTTTATTTACAACCCTAATTGGTTGTTGGAAAAAATGCGTGAGAAAGACTTTTGTGATGGTAATATTATTCGTCCTGCTGCCACCCCATTCGCCACTCACTACATTGCTCTGGATAGTTTGTTTAAAAAGAAGATAGGGTTGAAGCGATTGTTCACTACTACTGAGTAGACAGAAAGCAACTTCGCGCGGTCGGAAGCTGGAATAATTGTTGAAAAAATAGTATTTGATAATCGTTTTTGGCAGCAGGTGGTTCAAATTTGTGATTTCTTAGAGCCTATATATATAGTTTTATGTATTGTCGATACAGAGGTGGTACCTACTATGTGATCACTTTATGAGTTGATGAATAAAATGAATGATGAATTACTAAGCAAACATGGTGTTAGGTGGGTGGTAAAAATTATTGAGGATAGGTGGTTTAAAACATTACAGTACGATATGCATGCCGCAGGTAACCTGTATAATCTTTTTGTTATTTAAGTTTTATTCTTTTATACTGATCTAACAACCTAGGCAGGCTAGGCTAGTCTATATATAAGTTTACTAATTATGTATGTTTATATTTACAATTTACTTGATGCAGCCCACTATTTGAATTCTCATTACCAATATAGAAAAGATGTTGAGAATGATGGTCAACTTATTCAGGCTGTGCACAACGTCTATCAAACATTGGATCCTACATCAACTGAAGTTGCCAACTTTGGAAATGAGGTAAAAAAACATGTCGCCATAATACTTTTATAGAATTTGGTTGTCCCCATTCCTATAATTGTTATTTGATTGATATTGTGTGATTTGTATCTATCTAACATACTTCAAAGAAGCGCGGAGAATGTTTGGAGAGCGAGTTGCAATTGCGGCTAAAGAAAATATGTCTCCTAGTAAGTATAATTTTATTCTTTAAGATCAATTTAATTATTTATTTCTATAGTTAAACAATTTAAACTTGAACTTACATAAAAAGTTTTCTTAATTCAGGTGAATGGTGGATTATGTATGGGAGCGATGCACCTACTGTCAGAAAATTGGCCATCAGAGTTCTTTCACAAACGTCATCTTCATCGGCTTGTGAAAGAAATTGGAGCACTTTCGCTCTTATACACACTATGCAAAAGAATAGGCTCTCATATAGTAGATTAGAAAAAATGGTCTATTACTACTATAATATAAAGCTTCACTTTCGAGATAGACAAGCAGAACAAGATTGCGTCAACGAATATGATCCATTGGATTTGTTTGAAAATCTCAGGGCGAATGATGATATAGAGGGAGACCAACTTTACCAGTGGATCAAGCCCTCCCATCTAGATGATGCTATCGGCAATCCAGATCCTCAAATTGCAACTCAATCCCTCGTAGAAGGTATAAATGTGGAAAAAGTTATTAATGAGGAGGTGAGCCTTAATAGGACCAGTAGTTTTGATGACCTTATGCGAAGTCCAAATTGTAACCAGGGTGCTAATCCTTCTTGATCAAATCACTCTAACACAGAATCAGACAGCCCTACCAACAATGGAAATATAGGTGGTGGCGAGGGTGGTGGTGGTGGTGGTGATGGATATGAAGATTATGCTAAAGATCCTCAAGAGTTTGTTAGCTCATTTTCTGGCGAAGCAAACTACACACATGCAACACAAGATAAGGATCATCCGAATAGGCGTGCTGGACCAAGTGGTATCTTAGAAAAAGACTATAGTCGTAGAAGAAGAAGTAATATGAATCTAGTACCAGAAGAAGAGGATTCATTATCTACAAATTTTGGCTTTATGGGGGTAGGAGATGATAATTAAACTTATGGATAAAACCCTCCAATCTACCCATCATATCCTTTTTACTCAAGTGAGTATGGCAGTAGCTCATAGGCACAACAAGAGTTAAACTCTTCATATGGGCAAATTTCACCACAAGTACCACCTCCTAATCCATATGGCCGACATATTGGCAATTATATGAAAAATTATGCTGGAGAGACATTATTATATGATTATTTTTCCAATACACCTACTTTAGACAAGATGATAATAAAGATAGTGAAAATATGGAACCTGCTAGAAACTCTTTGTGATATTGAATACTTATGAGTTATTGTAGTATAATTTGTAAATTTGAGCTACTTGTTATGTAATTATTAATTAGTGTAGCATTTTTTTAATAGAATTTGTCTCCAGTGCGCATTATATTTACCTTATATCACATAAAACCTGTAATATGATTTGATTCCTTCAATATTTTTTATAAATATAGTAGATAATATGTTAAATAAGCATATGGTAAAGTTTCATTTAAAATTTCCGTCGTTTGATATTAATTACCGTCATTTTTGTTGAAACCCTAACGAAATCGAAATTCGGTTGAAATTTCCGTCGAAATTCGGTTGAAATTTCCGTCGAAATTTCTGTTGAAATCGAAATTACATTCCTTAGTTATAATCTAGTCAAAGAGTAAAATTTTGGTTTTCATAGAAATTTCGATAGAAATTTCAACTAGAAAATTTAAATTTCGATAAAAATTAAATGAAACTATGCAAATTATTTTTAAAATACAGAAATTTTTAATGAACTTTTATCATATATTTTTAACATATTATATACTATATTGATAAAAAAAACTAGAAAATTAGGATTAACTATTAAATTTTAATAATATTTTAGAATAGCATAAAGGCAATATAATATTTCAATTGAACTACTAAATTTAAATTTAGTTTTTAGATTAGGTCACAAATATGTTGGCGCCATTTGTTTTGGGCCTTCCATTTAACATTTTTGTCCTTTGGCCCACATATGATGAGTCTTAGATAAAATTTATAAAGTTTTGAGAAAATTGCCCTTGATACTTTTATATTGTCTTGGAAATAAGTTAATAGTCTCAACTTCAGTCTTAGTTGTAACTGTACGACATTCAACTTTAAATTTAGCTATAACTGAACGACAATCACAGCTAAATTGTGATACAATCACAGTTAGGTTATGACTAAATTGAAATTTATTTTAAAGAAAAATTGTACTACAATATAGTATAAATAGAGGTCAAAACAATACTTTTACTCAAAGTAATACTTAGTATAGTGGTGAGAGTTGTCTCTTTCAACTTACGGAGTCAGTCACAAATAAATTGTGAAACAGTCACAGTTAAGGTGTGATTGAATTTTTTTTATAGTTTTAATACAATATAGTATAAATTAATGTAATATTACGGATGTAATATATATATAGGGATTTTCTCAAGTGCGGATGTCCACAAATTTTAAAGTTTGGGGACGCGGACTGAAGGTAGATAAAGGGCGGACAGAGGATGGACAATGTGTTGACACAGATGATGTGTTTGCAACAAGTTCTGATGTGTTTTGCAATTTTGTATCCACACATTGTCCGCCTATTGTTTACCAATTGTCCGCATCTACAAACTTTAAAATTTGCCGGCATCTTCTCTAGAGAAGGACTGTATATATATTGTAGTGGCATATGATGTAATATTTGTGAATTATAGTACCCTTTACTATATTATTATGTTTTACTTTTCAACTAATACATAATTTAAAATGCTATTAAATTTTGGTAGCTAAACTAAAAAATTAGTGAAATTTAATACCTAAAGTCAATTAACCTTAAAAAAACATGGGTTACTTTTTCTAAACCTCCTAATTACCGATAAACTTTTTCTAAGCCCTCAACCATCTAAGAACTCTTTCAAAACCCCCTAAAACTTATGATATATTTTTTACCCTTTTGACGCACTCTGACACAAACTGACACATGGGTTGACATGAAATGACACACGCCTAGTGTAATTGTATTTTGAAATACAGTTACACTGTATTTTAAAAATACAGTTACACTAAAATTAAAACTAAATTTTAAAAATACAATTACACTAAAAAATAACTACAAATAATTATACTATTAATTTTTTAAAAAGAAAAAAAACTTGCAGGCCCATAAAAAAATAAAAAAACAATTACACCTTGATTAAAAAAAGGTTACACATTCACCAAAAAACAGTTACACCTTCATTAAACAAACAGTTACACCTTCACTAAAAAAAAAATTACACTGGGCACACATCAGAAACGTCAGAGAGCGCGTTAGAACATGTCACAGAGAGCATCAGAACGCGTCAGAGAGCGTGTCAGAATGGTAAAAAATATATTATAATTTTTAGTAGGTTTGAGAGAGTTTCTAGATGGGTGAAGCTTTAGACAAATTTTTTGGAGGTTAAGGGGTTTAAAGTTATGGAGTAAAATAAAAAAAATGAATAAAAAATGGTATTTCTGAAATTAAAAAAATATAAATAAAATTTTATTAAAATTAAAAACAAATAATAAAGGTATAATTAAAATTTTTTTTTAAAAAAAGTAAACTTTAGATGGTTATAGGTGGACTAGGGTGTTTTGAAAAATGTTAAGTGTATAATTAGGGGTTTTGAGAGAGTTTAATTTTGGGTGAGGGTTATGAGAGAATCAATCTCTAACTAGGGGTTTATAAATATTTACATAAAAAACATTAAAAGAATCAAATTATATAGTAGGTTTCATATAATATAATATGAGTATAATGCGCGCTATAGGCAAATACTGTTAAAAAAATAGTTTATTAATTAATAATTACATAAATAACACCTCAATTTTGTATACTGCTATAAGTGTATCATAAATTGCATAAATATTCAATACAAAATAGAGTTTCTAAGAGGTTCAAACTGTTCACTGTCTTCAGTATCATCATGTCCAAATTAGGTGTACTGTGCAACATAATTTTGCAAGAAATTGCAACATTTCAATCATATGGATGAGAAACATGATGTGGTTGAATTTGCCCATAACCATACTCATTTGAATAGTTTGCCTCTTATTGTGCCCATGAGTTTCTATCAAACAAAATCGAGTGAGGTGTTCAAATGTTTTGGTTATTTGGAAAAAAATCTTTCACTAGTAAAAGTTTTAAAAGTTTTCAAACCTAGCAGGATCCCCTTAAGGCTATTATCGTATGTAATGCTTACCCCTTGCTTACTTGGTCTCATTTTCCCTTTTTTTTTTTTTTTTTTTTTTTTTTTNTTCCCTTTTTTTTTTTTTTTGCATATGCATATTTGCCTCTTAGTGTGGATCTTGATTGAGGGTTGTGGAGCTTTGGAATTTCTAGTCAGGTATCTCAAGGTCTCAATCTTTATGTCTTTTGTTTTGTAGATGTTCTTTTATCATGCCTATTTTGTTGTTCTATTTGGGAATCCTCGCAAACAATTTTATATTTATGTTATTTGTATTAATCATTTTGTATACTTATTTGGAATATTGCCCTTATGTTGGTGATATTATTTAGAGTTTTTTAACTAAACTAATCAAATAAATAGACAAACAAAATATTTCGATAAACACTTGAAATTGTGATCATTTAATCAACGGCCAAATGATCTCTGATTAATCTAATTTTTTTACAAGCACGATCTTTTAATGGAGAAAAAAAAAGTACACAGATTCGATTATCGAAATGCAATGTGTAGTGGGCCCATGAGGGATCCCACATTAGAATGTGCCTTTATATATATACAGGCACCTTCTAGTGTGAGATCCCACATTTAAGCCTAAATGTGGGATCCCTCATGGGCCCACTACACATTGTATTTCCATAATCAGAACTGTTTACTTTTTTTGTCTCCATTAAATGATCGTGCTTACAAAAATTAGATTAATCGGAGACCATTTGACTGTTGATTAATTGCTCACAATTTCAAGTGTTTATCGAAATATTTTGTTCGTCTACTTATTTGATCAAAGTTTGATAGCTTAATAGTTTTCGATTTGCTTAATTTTTTGCAAGGGTGATCTTTAAACAAAGATCTAGAAAATAGACGGTATGGATTGTTTATATACCCTATGGAATGGGCCCCAATGAAGAATCCCATAAATATGGGATCCCACTATATATATATACAATAACCTTCTAATGAGGGATCCCTCATTTAGTGTTAAAGGAGCAATCCCCTTGTGGGGCCTACACGAGTCTTTTTGTGTTGATCTGAACCGTTCATTTTTTATATCTTTATTGATAGATCATCTTTGTGAAAATTAGTCAAATCGGAAACCATTTGCCTATTTAACTTTAACCAAACAAATGAAAGGTTTTATAAAAAATATTTAGTTCGTCTATTTGTTTGTTCAAAGTTAGATAGACAAATGGTTTCCGATTTGGATCTTTTTTACAAAGATGATCTATTAATATGTAAAACATGAAGGGTTCGAATTGACAAAACAGGACTCATGTGGGCCCCATAAGGGGATCCCTCATTTAACACTAAATGAGAGATTCTTCATTGGAAGGTTTCTCTATATATATATCTATATCTATTTTTAGTGAATTATTTCTGAGATTTGGTAAGAGGTGATATAATTATCTCAACATAAACATGACCCAAATTTAAACTATACGACACATTATTTAACCGGTCAAACACTCAAAAATCTACATAGTAGATTGACACCATACACACACAATTACTACAACAAGTGAGACCACCTATCAACAGTAAAATGATAACCTAAGTCCTCAAAGGACCCATCAGTGTAGGCATTCTAGTGCTTTCTACAACTAAAGTGGTGTGTGATTCAATTTCAGCTTCAACATTTCAATTCCAATTGCATACATAAGGGCTCATGGTGTATATGTGTGTGTTATAGAAATTGTGATTACAGTAAAACAACAACCTCAAGAGCAAATCAACAAGGAATAAGATAAACAAGATGTTCGCCTAGAAAAACCACAAAGGGTTTAAAAAACTGGGGATCTTTTTCAACTAACCGGGCAATCCATTCACAAGAGATTCCATACAAGAGGTCAAACACAAACAAACTCAATCACTAAGTCCAAGTACTAAGTAGCAGCTTCTTACCCTTGTGCAATCTTCTTGAGCAAAGCAAATGGTCAAAACACGATGTAGGCAGCTCAAACTCCAAGCTCGTCAACCTATGTCACCATTTGGCAGTAAGCATAGTGGATTCCTTAATGTATGTTTTTGAAATGCAATTTTTGGATTCTTTAAAATCAACCTCTACCAATAATCATAACATGAAGAGATCAATGGAGAATCTAAGCCTAAGATATATATGAAGAGTTTATGAAGATGTAAAATTTTGAAACTCATACCAAACATACAGATTTTAGCAACCAAAAAATCAAGTAAAGAAAATATCAAATTTTTTTTATTTTTCAAAATAATTTTCTTGATGAAAACATTAATTTTTAGGAAAACTAAGTTCAAGTGCTAGCTACAGAGATGAGGCATAGAGAGTTGCCCAAACAACAAAAGACCCACACAACTTAACCACTTCCCCACTTGCAGCAAAACCATGGGAACAAGTTGCCTGCTACATAGTTTCTTTAAGAAACAAGTCAGGTCAAGTTTTCTTAAAAAAGAAAACCTTAGACTCACTTGGAAAGAAAGAAGTTGACTTTTCAAAGAAGTTGACTTTTCTTTTCATTTTACTTTTTTAATAGAAGCAACCAAAGATAGGAAGGACAAAAGGATGGTGTTTGCAATTTTCGTGAAGAACAATGAATATGGGCTATTTATTGGGAATATGAGAGATATGATGTTGTTTTGGATAATGAGACACGAAATGGTCAAATTAAGAAGGTAAGAGACAACCTGTGCCATGCATGTGACCTTACTTAAATGATAACAATGCATGTGCAGACCATGTGTGCAAAAATGTGTTCATATGACCAGTGTAAGAACTAGTCAAACATACATAAAATTGAAATTGAAAAAGGCATGGAATGCAAAATGATATGCATTATACCTTTAAGCCTCTTGCATTGCAACTTTAATCTTGATTTTTTCAATCCAATTGTTCTTAATCTTAATTCTAACCTAGAGCTTGTGAGAGAAACAATTACAACATAATTACAATGATTTTGTCAAGAAAAAAGGCCAGCATAAAATTCTAGAACTAACAATCTTCCGCTTTGGCTTTCCTTGACAAAACACTAACCTATATGCCTCATACGACTCTCAACACTCAACCCCAAAACTATTAATCCAAAGTCCAACCTCCATAAGGTGTACCTGTAAGTTAGTGATAGCACAATACAAAGCATATGCACATGTTCTCCCCCTTTTTGCCATGGAAAGACAAAAGGGAACAAGAGGTACACAACCAGTTGTTAATAACCCAAAATAGAGAGCAAAAAGTTACATACCTATCGAAGCAAAAATTCTCGCCAATCAAGAGTAAAAGTATCTAAACAAAGTGCAATTCAAATAGGGGCAAAGCACAGAATAAACAATAGATAAAAGGGAACATAACAAAGTTCCCCCGTAATTGAGACTTGCCCTATACAAAAGCTCTTCCTAAGAGAATTAGGATGTGAACATGAAAGAGAAATTGGCTAACATGGTGTGACAAATAAAACACAAATGGGCCAAAGAGAATGACATACTGAACTATACAACAATACCAACCATACTCAACATATCTAGCATACACATAAGATCGTGGAAAGTAGTGACATTACTTTCAAAAGTTCATGCTTAACAATTTGATTGAAATTAGAATAAAGATTGATATGCATGCAAGCGATAGTAAGGTAGTATTAAGCCAAAACTCTCCCTTAATAATGAGTTCCCCTAAATGAAAACTCCTCCTAAGTGTTTGCTTCCCCTCAATGATTAATCCCACTAAGAATGAACTTTCCTTCAAAAAATTCTCAAAAGAAAAAATGCTGCTAACTTGATCTAGTAACGACACCACAAAGCAGTCTAACATGAATGATAATCTTCAGTCAACCACAGGATACTTTGTATGACTAGGCATAAGTAGTCAAATAGAACACACTTTGACACATTTTTTAGAGAGACACACAACATCACTTCACTCAAACTTAACCAAATGAGGCATTAGGAAAATGATCTGCTAGAGAGTACTTAAAAAGAAATTCATCACAATGAATCAATATCAAATTTCAGAGAAACAATTGTCAAAAATATAGAACTTAGGAATAAGAAGAATCACTTCCAATCACTTGTCCTTCAGAGTCTTATTGAAATTGAAATCATGTGCAAAATTTATCATACTTGAATGAAATGAAATACAAGAATTTACACAAAAAAATATTTAAAACAATTGTACCACACTTCAGCTAATAGAAAAATGAGAAATTGCAAAATTTTGAAATCAAGTGAGCATATTTGGGATAAGGGGGTCATTGCAAGCAATCAAATCTCTTCCTAAGAGAAAGTCATGTCAATGAAAGTCCAAGTTGTTAAAACAAGCTTCTTCAACACAATGAGATCAGAAACTAATCTCTTAAGATAATTTCTAATTTGAAATCAAACCTTAAAACACAATTTTTCAACTCATGACAAAAGCAATATGAAGACAAATTTTTCTTTTGAGTACACTTCTTGTTTAGTGCAATGATTTGTCCAATTTTGCGACTCTTTACACTAGAACTTCATAAGAACCCTTATAACTCCCTAGGGTCATGACTTTGGTCACACTTCTTCGAAAATTAAATAATCCCAATAAATTAGACAATTCTTGAATATATATTTGAATTTTGAGCTATTTGTTCAAATGAGAAAGTCTTAGGTTAATAAAAAGCACAAATCAGTAGGAGGATGCAAGGGTTCATCAAGCACAAATTCAAAGTCTTAGGAAGGCAAATGATGACGTGCATCCATTTGCCTTCAAAAAATGAAGAAAGTTAGAGGTAGCAAGATGCAAGGGTTCATCAAGCGTCTCACATGGAAGGTTGTTCCACGCACGTCTCTATTAAGAAAATGTTGTTGTAATTATTGTATATATTCACCTTCCCAAAAGTCTAAGTTAGATCAAATTAGTCTAAGTTAGATNATAACTATAGCTGTTTCAAAAAAGAGAGGATAAATGCAAAGAGAAAAATAAAATATGAAATAGAGGATAAAATGCAGGAGTTTCATTATCTATCTGCAAGCTTTGAATTCAAACTTTGCATTTATAGCTAATTCTCAGCCTCTTTAGAGTTGATCCTCTACCACCCTATGATGCCTATAAAAGGGGCAGTAGAGGTTAAAGAAAAAAAGAATAAAAAATACACCGAAAGGCTGTCAAAAGAAGCTATCTAAGAAAGAAGGAGATTAACGTGCGTCTACCATCATTAGCTTTGCCTTTTTCAGGTTGATGGCACTCCTTTAATTACTTATTCATTCATTTTCTCTTAATTGGTTTCGGTTGAAACCACCAAATTTTGTCTGAGGATTTGGCTAAATCCATGTTCTCTTAGTTGGTTTCGACTAAAACTATAAAGGATTCTACTGAATCTATATATCTTAAGCACTGAACGAATTCAGCCGAATCCATGGTGCACTGAGTTTCAAAAAAATGTTAATGTGTAACTATTTAGACCAACACGGTTTAAGGTTACCTGCAAGGGAACAAAATGAAGGGTCAGTTTGAAAGAGTTGAAATAAAATAAAAATTGTTACTCTCCTCTAAAAACAAATGCTAACCTTTGAATTGTAGCTTTAGTAAAGAAGGAAAGCTTCTTGCCTTGTTCCTGCCCTGCAAAAAAAGAAGAAGAAGTTGATGATATTGCCTTGGTTGACGCAACACACAGGGGATTAAAGAAGATAATAAGAAGAAAGAAAAAAAGAATATTAGGTTGCAAAGGTTCTCATCAAGTCCTAATTGGACTCCACTGTTCACTTCATGGCAGATCAAGTCGCATGGAAAAAACATAATAAAGTGGCCAAGCTATTCATTAGTTGTAATGTAACAAAAGGGTAGACAAAAGTAAAGATCGGCTAAAAAAAAGAGGATGAGAGTCTTAGGTGGATCAACCCTTTTTTCTTTGAGGCTTGATCACCTATGCTCCCTCAGAAATTTTAGTCTCGCAAGATGACTTGCTGCAACCAAAGACAAAAACAAGTTAGAGACTTGAAAAAAGGGTGTCAGAGAACTTGAATTCGTGTAAAGTAAGGGTGGACATGGTATGGTATAGTATGGACATTTTAAAAAATGGATTTATATCATATCGATGTTCTACGGATTCGATATAAAACGGTATGGTATGGCATGATGTCAATCTTTTAAACTGTTTTTTATTCTTTTGCCAAAACCAAAATATTCAACATGTTTTTTCAATCAAAACAATATTTAACCACCTGCTCTTTTTAGCCAAAAGCACAAAACAACATTTAACATCTAAAATGGAAGTTCATAAATAATTCTAATTCAAACGTAACAAATAGAATGCCCAAATTCTAATAAATTCATAATAGGCCGCAACAAAACACAAAAATAGAATGCCCAAATAGTTTGGTTTGAGATTTGGGACTCTAGAGTTAATGGTTTAGGGTATTTTGGGGTTTGGTTTAGGGTTTGGGACTTTGGAGTTCAAGATTTAGGGTATTTTTGGGATTTGGTTTGGGGTTTGGACTTTGGGGTTTAGAGTTTAGGGTATTTTAAAGTTTGAATTCGAGTTTGGACTTTGGGGCTTGGAGTTTTTATTTTTATTACATATGTTTTAATTAGTATAGGGTATAAGATATTATAGTATATCTTTTATTCTATATCTTAATTTTCTAAACCTTAGGGTATAGGGTATGGGGTATGGTATATACCATTTATTAATATTATACCATATCATAATATTAGGATTGATATAAATTAATTATGAATTATAGTATACTATATAATATATAGTATATACCAACTTGCCCTACTATAATACAGTTAATACTATGAATTATAGTATTAGCCAATTAGGGTATAATGTTTAGCATTAGGGTTTTGGGTTTAAATATTTTAAGATATATAATATTATGATATGATATAAAATTATAAATTATTAATTAACTATGAATTATAGTATATACCAAGTTACCATACTATATTTTTTATTTAGTTTTTATATAGAAATGTTAATTAAAATATTTAAATTTAAATTTAATTAATGTTCAGTATAGTATAATATTGGTTAGTATTGAAAAAGTGAAACAATTCCTATACCATTTAAGAACGGTATGGTGTAACGACCTGTATTTTTTTAAGCTTAATTTTGCATGGCACTTGGAGATGTTGGAATTGGATTTAAAGAAATTACAAATTATTTAGGAATAAGTGTAATTTAGTTGGGGCCAAGGTTAACTTTGGGTTCTAGTAAAATTTTAATTTTAACCTTGGGTCCGTTAAGAAGGTCTCGAGCTTACGGGTTCGTTGATGTGCGGCATGTTCCTTTTGGAGGTACGGTTTAGAAGTTTTGAATGTGACAAGAGGCCAAAAGTTGACTTTTTAAATTACTTAGTTTTTGGATTAGACTTGGAATGATTGCGTAGAGCTCGACTCCACGAGTTCGTAGATACGTAGTTTGCATCGTTTGGAGCTATAGTTTGAGAAATATAGAGATTTAAAGTGAGGGATAAACTCGTAATTTTGGTAAAGTGGCATTTAATTTTCCAGAAAATTTTGGAATCTTCCTCTCTCTTTATTTCTCTCTCCTCTTATCCTTCCCCATGCGCAGGACATAGTCCCCCCAGCCCGTGATTTCTCTCCTCCCTCTCCCTCCACACGCGACCCACCTAGCACTTTTCCAGCTGACCCAGCCCCCACCGGCGACTCCCCAACCGCTGACCAGCCTTCCCAACTGCTCCTCCCGCCGACCCAGCCCTCTTTCACATGTCCAGCAGCTCGAAGAACTCCTACAAACCGTCGGTTCTCTCATTTTCCAGCCAGATTTCCGGCGCTACTTCTCTCCTTTTTAGGTGGGTTTTTCTCCTTTGCTTGTGGGTTTCTTTCCCCTTGAGTTTGGTTGTTTGATTCAAAGTTTTTGTGGAAGATTAAAAAATTGGGGGTTTTGAGACCTATTTCGGATTTGGCCTTGGTTGGGTGAAATTGTGAGTTGTTTTGTGTAATTGAGGGGTAAGACACGAATTTCGGGTGCATTGGGACTTGATTGGTGGATTGATTTTGAGAAATTTGAAGAAATTTGAAAATTAGAAATTTTGGGGTTATGCCATTTCGGGTTTAGCTTGGGTTTTGGAATTAAGTACAAACTGTGAGGTGTTTTGGACAATTTCCTTATTTAGAAACCTCTAATCAAAGATTGGAATGAGAAATTTGGGAAATTTCGAGGAAATTGAAAGTTTGATATTTGGGGCTAATGTCCATTTCGGGATTATTAGAAATCTAAGATATTCTTGATGGTTTAATTGCATTTGTGAGTGATTTTCACCCTTAGGAACCATTAATGGACGTTTAGAATAATTAATTGAAGAAATTTGGGGAAATGGTGATTTTGAGTTGAAATTGTCGCTTTGAATAGGGTTGAGAATGATGAGAACCTTTTATCGGCTAATCCTTGGTTTTTATTGAGAATTTAGGCTCTAGTTGAGTGGTGTTAGATTAGGAGTTGAAAAGGGAAAATAAGTGGGTTATTGTCTAAATATGGAACTTTGGAGCGGAAGGTCTAGAACACACACTCTTGTTTTTATGGTCTTAAATTGAGTATTATTCTAATGGAAATTATTTGCTTTTTAGGCGATACTCCCGAGACCCAAGACGATCCAGCCGGAGACCAAAGCTAGGCAACTTCTGTGAGTGAACTTGTTTATAAACTTCTTGATTTAATTTATATTTATATTTTGAGTTTTATTTGAGCTTTGATTTAATTATTTAGAAATATTATTTGGTTCATTTGGCTTCTAGATTTCTTAAATAAGCTTTGATTTGGATTTTGGACATCGAACTAGTTACTGTGGGTTTTATGTTTTGGCTAAACATAAAGAAATTCAAAAATGTTTTCATGCTTGAGGTTGAGAATATATTGGATTTCAAAGGCTTATTGCTTTAAGGATTTTATCAATTGTAGTTTGAGAAATAAGAAGTGGTTTTAAAATGCCATGTGAGTACCTTGTTACAGATAAGTTCAGTAAGGTCTTTGAGACCCATCGTGACGCACACATAGGCTTTGGGCCGTGTGTTGCGGTGCCTCGCCCTTTGGGGGTAGCTCTGCGTGCACATATGACCAGTTATTCGCCCTGCCTGTACGATGCAGAATTCCGTATAGGTGTATGGCCAATTAGTTTCGCCATGCCTGTACGATGCAGGGTTCCATACAAGTGTATGGCCAGTTAGATCCGCCCTGCTCATACGATGCAGCATTCCGTACGACTGCACGGCCAGTTCTCCAAGGTACTTGGATGGAGGTTTTGCCATTTTACTTTTCAGAAACATGAATTTTAGAAAGTGTTTGTTTTCTGCTATTAAATTAATTTGGAATTCTTTGAAACAGTTATGAAAGGATTTTAAAACTGGGGGATTTTCAAAGAGAGACGTGAGGTTTTGAAATAAATTATTTTTGTAGTTTGAGATAATAAATGAATTTTTATAACTTAAGTCTAATTACTTGTTATATTCGTCCACTCATTGAGTTATCTCACCGGCTTTTCCCATTTTTGTTATTTTAAATTTTTCCCCTCAGGTGGTAACGGTGGACCTCGAGCCAGAGACGTCGAGGCAACTAGTTTAATTATTGCAACTCTTTGTAGGAACTCAGTAACTTTTGAAATTTTATTTTTCTTGGGTTAATCTTATAGCGCAGCTCTTATAACTTAGTTGGACTTTTAAATAGTTGGTCTTTAACTTGTTTGGGTCAAAGACCCTTTGTTGTGGTTGGGCAATTGCCGTGTGATTAGAAATGCTTTCACAAGTCGTATTAAAAAGGGTTAGTCTAATTTCAGGAGAGGTTCTATCAAATTTTCAGTAGGATTTTCCTTAATATTGGATTCTCGCAGGATCACACGGAGTTCCAAGGTGGGATTCGGGGTCGGTTCTGTCATACGGTATAAGGATCGGTATCATTTTTGGGTATGAAACTTGACACAAAATCATATAAAATTGATATAAAATAGTATTACGGAATGAGATGTCCATCCCAATGTAAAGCAATAAAA
>QANT01006932.1:0-11570 GCA_003254885.1 Purshia tridentata | reverse complement strand
TTTTTTTTTTTTTTTTCAAGGCTAAAATCATTGCATGTCCACATTTATCAAATTTCAACTTACAACTCTGATGTTTGAGGTGTTTCACAACTTGATTTTTCAATTTAAAACTTAAGCCCTATGATTGCAATCGGTTGGGATGGTGGGTTACATATGGGATTGGTGGTGAACTATAAATGAATTTGGCATATTATTTGGTCTATAAAATTACATAGAAAAAAGGACTTTGAGTTGGGCCTACTCGAGCTTCAACCCAGGTTAGCCAATTCAATGATCCACTCATGTACATCCTATCATTTTTTTTTTTTTCAATTTAGTACTGTTTTAATTTACTTATAATTGATTATTACATCTATCCAACCATCTAATCAAACGTTTCTTGATAATGTGGTAGTTGTAGGTCTCGCAACACCACGTCATCAATTAACGTTTGATTAGACAATCAGACAGACGACAATAGCTCATTATAAGTAAATTAAAATGTTAGTTACTAAATTTTTTTTTCAATTTAGTACTGTTTTAATTTACTTATAATTGATCATTACATTTATCCAACCATCTAATCAAACGTTCCTTGATAATGTGGTAGTTGTAGGTCTCGCAACACCACGTCATCAATTAACGTTTGATTAGACAGTCAGACAGACGACAATAGCTTATTATAAGTAAATTAAAATGTTAGTTACTAAATTTAAAAAAACTGAAATTATATAGTGTAAGTTGTGAAACACCTCAAATCTTACAGGTTTAAGTTGTAATTTACTCTTTTTTTATTTGCCAAAGATTATTTCGGTGCTCAATAGTATGTTTGTATGTAGGATTATGTTATCCAAAGTCCAAACCAAGTACTTGGAGACAAGAAAAAACTGGTGAAGGATGTCCTCAGCTTAACTAATGGATGGAGTGTCAACTCTTATCCACGTGTTGTTCGTGTTCGTGGCTTTTTGATTGCTCATATGTTGAATTTATTTGTCCATAGTAAGCATCTCTCATCATTCGCCAATACTCTAGGGCTTTAATTCTCTGTTGTTTCATGGGGTCCTCCAAATTCATGAAGCTCTCTGCATTTTCTTTTTCATTGTGACTTGGTGTTCTTCGTAAACTATAGTGCAAAGAAAAGGAACAAAACCCTTCAAAGCTATAAATGCAAGTCTTTTTCTACTAGACATGCATCAGTATTACATTTTTACAATATAAATTATTACTTACTAAAACCACTCCTTTGCATAGCATTTTGCATTCTTCTTTCAACGGATCATAACTTCTTTGAAAGAGAGTGTGGACTACGCGCCCTTTAGCTTAATTAGAACCCACTAAAGTCTCTAATTCTCTAAACTTGAGCTAGATCTCGAATGTGTTATGCTTGGAAATTTTGAGCAGTATTAGCCGATCCAACTAATTATATAACGAAACAACCACAAACATCACTTTTAGCTTGATCATGAGTGCATGGACAAATGGTCTTAACTGTAAAGCTACATGCCATTCTATTTTATTTTATTTTAGATAGACCTGAGCTTATTTCTTTTATTTTTTGGCCGTGGACCTGAGCTCTTTCAATATTTGACATTGCTCTCCCATATGGGTAGATAGAGTCCCCTCTTTTGAGGAATGAGAAACATGCATTAAACTTAATTATCAATGAAAAGAGTGAATGAGAAACTTTAAACTTGTAGTAATAGGATAATAGGATAATATTTTATGCATCTGGATGACAACAAAACAGAGATTATATAATTATTTAATGACATTGTCACTAGAAATCCATTCAAACATGATGTATGACCATTGATGATTATGGAACACCTCATGTTCCCACTTATAATTAATGGATACTATTACACATGACGGGATCTATATAGATTCCTTCACTGGCTGCACTAGTGAACTTTTAAGGGGACCGACTGTATTAGTAAAATGACCATTTTCCCCAAGGAATTGACATAGAGCTTCGGGCTCGCACCCAATAATTTCAATAAAATTTAGAGATCAAAATAAATCATACGAGACATTAATTGATGCTTAACATTCTTGCACTAGGATGAGTTATATATGAAGAAATTTAGATATTCATTTCAAAATTAGTTGGCAAGAAAATGAGTAGTTTAAGACTCTTATAAGCCACTATGTAAAAGACTTCACGTTTTTTATGTAGAATCTTTTCTCTCAACAATATAATTGTGCCCCAAAACTCCAATACAACTTGCACCTCTTCAACTCAAGGTTAATAACTATATTGTAACGTTTGAGGGCACCCTCAGGGACCTTATAAGTGTCTCAAGTGGCAGCATTTAAGAACACATTGAAAAGTTACCAAGTGTGAGACAACAATACCATATCGCTACCCCTTCTTGTCATACTCGAAATTTATGCTCGGCCACTCGATATCTGCACAAGTCAAGCCGCTGGAATTGACTGACCGACCTGTTGAGCTATTTTGATTTTTTGGGCATGGGCATCATCAAACATTTATTTATGTATAAACTAACTCGGCAAAACCCAATAAATGGGAGTTGCTAGCTATCATAGTATATATGGAGGGGCACAATGGTCTCTCTCTCTCTCTCAAATGATGAGCTAGCTAACTAGACCGCAACAAATTTGACTGTTAAGTAGGACGTAGGAATTTTGACTACGGACAATGCTTGGGTCCTCAAACTTGAGAACCAACCTTGTCCTCAAGCCCGTCAAAAATTATAATTCCGTCATACTGGTTCAAGATCAAAACCGTTCAATTTTTAGATCACCTAATAAAGATCATTTCTGGAAAAAAAAATCAACTCAATCGAAAATCGTTTGATTGTATAACTGTTAACGAATAGATACATGGTTTGGTCTTTTAACTATGATCTTATATTTATTTGTTGACAATTGTACAACCAAATGATTTATGATTGAGTTGATTTTTTGTAGAGATGATCTTTATTAGGTAATCTAAAAATTGAACGGTTCTGATTTTGAACCAGCACGGCAGAATTATGACTTTTGGCGGACTTGAGGACAAGGTTTGTCCTCAAGCTTGAGGAACCAAGCATTTTTCTTTTGACTATCTATAATATATTGTTGTGTACCGAATACTGATCATGAAAAATGATAAATATATATAATCAGGTTGAGCATCACCAAAGGGACCCCGTTGACTCTATTGCGAACTAGTCGGCTACATACCTCAAGTTAGCTAGTCTTGATTCTAATTCATCCCCTCTTTTTGATTTGCTCTTGTTTTCCATTTGGGTGGAGAGAGAGAGAGAGAGAGAGATGGGGGTGCAGCTGCCACCAAGCTCTGTAGCAGTGCATGGTGATGATCAAGTAGTGGAGGATGCAAAGGTTGATCATGACCATCAAACCCAGCAGCAGCTTGATGCCGGTGCTCTTTTTGTTCTTAAATCCAAAGGTAATGATCAGTCATCTACTACTGCGATCATTCATTCTTTATATCATCATCAATACCTTCTTTTAGTTTCTGCTTCTTCTTCTTCTTTTCTTGTCATCTTATCCATTGTGGTCATCATCGTCGTGGTCGATCGTCGTCGTCGTCATCATCATCATCTTCTTCTTCTTCTTCTTCATTAATGTCTATGACCTCATTTTCCCCTCCCTTTTTGTCCTTCTGATACGGTCATGCCATCATTATTATCAATGGATCTTAATTCATTTTGATTTCTTTTCATTATTTTGCTCTAAAATTTAATTAGTCTATTCAATCTGTTTATATATGAAGGATACATACATACATATTCATATGCTCAAACCTCATGCATGTATGAAGGATATACATAGACACATTCTATACCATATACGAAAGTTTAATTTTTTCAGATCGAATCTCATTTATTTTTAATTAATAAATTCTGTCACGTTGTATGCTACGTCATTTTCAAGACTAAAATCTAGAAAAAGTTAACATAAGTACTCTAGTATTATTGTATCATATTTTTTTAAACCACCCAGTACATGCTTAGTTGTTGACCAGACCCAGTTCACATTGTACACACGTGTGTGCTTGAGTTCCATGTTGGTTCCAAACTTCCTTGTTAAGTGGCCTTTTCTTTTTCATGACACCCTCTTAACTCTCACATTTTCTGAATTAATAATACTATTTTTACCATATTTTTATACTATATTTTTTATACTATTTTACATGTTATTATTATACTAGCAAAGTATTTTCTTATTTTTAGGGTTTTTATTTTTATTTCTTTAAGTGTCCAATGTATAAATGTCATATAAATTGCCACGTAAGATGGTATGAAATTATGGTATAAAAATGTGGTAAGTGTAGCATTATTGGTTCTAAATATATGGTCATTTTACAAGAGTGATTTCAAATTTAAGGATTTAATTATTTTATATTATATAGTTAAATTGTTTTGTATATATGAATATTATTTTAAATCGAAGCATCATTAATTCATCTATATGGTATAGTTTCATACATTATATTTAATTCACATTTGATTATTATATTTATATGGTGTTGTAGGATCATGGGTGCACTGTGGTTATCATTTAACAACTTCAATAGTTGCTCCACCTCTGCTAAGTCTGCCATACGCTTTCACCTTCCTTGGATGGACGGCTGGGATTTTCTGTTCGGTGATCGGAGCATTAGTAACTTTCTATTCATACAATTTAATCTCTCTGGTTCTGGAACACTATGCTCAATTGGGCCATCGCCATCTCCGATTCAGAGACATGGCTCATGATATTCTAGGTACGCATATATATATATGACTATGACACACCCTTTTGTGCACTTTATAATTTCTATTTTATTCTTAGAAATAAACCCCAAAAATGGAAGAAAGAAAAACCAAAAGAACAAAATTTGATAAAGAATAAATTTCCTTCTCCCCTTTTCTCATATATAGTGAAAAGAAAAAGTAAGTATCCAACCCACAATTCTGGCAACGAGTTAAAAGATTAGCATGTCCTCTCACATGTAATGTCACTTGATCACTTAATTTTTGAGTGACGAGTGAACACGAGCGGGTACTTAGCTTAGTAGGTCAATTGTCCATTATACCATAAAGAAATTAAAGTATCCACATGACAGTGCCATTGCCTTTCAGTTTTTACTGGGTCATCCAATGTATAATCGAGTGTCCCCTATCCTATCATAGGCTAGCTCATAGCTAATATCTACCTGAGAGCAGATTTCTTACTTGTTTTTAGGTACTCATTTGTACCGGGCAAAGATCTTAACTATTGAACCATGATTTCTCTCCCTAATCTTTCTCTCTGTACTCATGGTTCAATGGTTAAAATTGTGTCTGGTACCAAAAAATTGGTAAGGGATATGCTCTCATATATATTTTATAGCTTCATCTGAGGGGTAACTGTTGGACTACCTTTTAAGCCTCATACTGGATTGGGTAGTGGAAACGGCAATGCCCACCTTGAGGTAAACCATTAAGACAAACACGTAATTGTCAATAGAGGAAAAAGAATGTGGCCCTGCCAATAATTCTAAAATGGCCCTTGTCAACTTCTCCTTTTTGGCCATGTAACATCCAAAAGAGCTCCCATCTAAAACATTTTGGTAAAGGACATCATCGTTACATAATTTACCTACAAAAATATCACAATTTGAAATAAAGATTATTGTCAATACTAAAAATCATGGGTGTCCAAAGATGAATGTTGGGTGTTCGTAAAATGCTTCTAAAATCAAACCCTGGCTACTTTCACAAATCATAAGGGATGGAAGTAACTCTTTTGCCAATTTAACTAATTGGACTCTACAGGACCCAAATGGGGTCGCTATTTTGTCGGCCCAATTCAGTTCTTGGTATGCTATGGTGCTGTGGTGGCCTCCACTCTTCTGGGAGGACAATGCATGAAGGTAATTTCATTAATTAACCCCTTTCTCTCCTTTTGCATATTTTACTATGCTATTTGTCATGGCTATTTCATTAAACTGCTTCCAATTTTTTAATTTTGGGTTTTTCTTTCACAGGCAGTTTACTTGCTGTCCAACCCAAATGGGACTATGAAGCTTTACGAGTTTGTGATTATATTTGGATGCTTCATGCTGGTTTTAGCCCAAATCCCATCTTTTCACTCACTGAGGCACATCAACCTGGTGTCTGTGCTTCTTTGTCTAGCCTATAGCGTTTGTGCCACTGCTGCTTGCATTTATATAGGTAAGCGCTATTAGCTTGTTTGACATAAATTGTTAGTCCATTATTTAATAGGTAAAGTTTTTAGGGTCCAGTGGCTGTTCGAAAACTTTGGGGTACATGGCATCAGAGCTCGGGTTCTAAGAGATCCTGAGTTCGAAGACTTTGACTCCATCCTGCACTTATCATTTATCATGTTAACCAACAGAGTGAGGATGCTCGATCATCCTATTCTTATATGCTTGAGGGAGAGTTTAGCTAACTTGATATATATTATTGGTTAATTTCCTTACAATTTTAGTTTAGATTACTTTTGGGGTTCAATGATTGTTCAAGTAAATCAGGACACATACTCAACCTTTTTGATGTCATTCACTTGTATCATTCTCTGACATTAGATGAAAACCTACTAAGTATAAACATATTTTTGTCAGGAAATTCTTCCAAAGGTCCACAAAAGGATTATTCTGTGAAGGGCGACACTACAAATCAAATTTTTGGGATCTTCAATGCCAATGCCATCATTGCTACAACATATGGCAATGGCATCATTCCAGAAATTCAGGTTCAAAATACTCCTATTATCCTTAACTCTGTTTTTTAACTCTTTGGATTCAAGTGCAGAACTGTAACGAATAGAACAAAGCTTTGTGAGTCAACTACTATCACCATGTTTGGTTCTGTATGAAGCAATTTTACTCGTAATGCTTTTGGTAGTAAGACTTTTGTTAAACGTACATTAAGTACCTCATTGAAAACCCAAGTGATTTTTTCGTATCCAACTATACAAGCATTTACCAGAGAAGCACTTATCATGTGCTGCAAATACTCAAAAAATGCACCAAAAGCGCTTTTGGCTAAAATACTAGTTTTTGATGTCTTTGGGAACTAACCATTATATAGTTTCTGCTAATAGGCAACAATAGCACCACCAGTGAAGGGAAAGATGTTCAAGGGACTATGTGTTTGTTATACAGTTGCCACAATGACTTTCTTCAGTGTTGCAATCTCTGGCTATTGGGCATTTGGCAACGAAGCTGAGGGCCTCATCCTCAGCAACTTCTTGGTTGATGGCAAAGCCTTGGTGCCAAAGTGGTTCATTTTCATGACCAACGTGTTCACTATTCTCCAACTATCAGCTGTTGGTGTGGTAAGAACTCAACTACCACAAACTGAATCTCTTTTCATCTATAAGTGGAACCAAAACATTACTTGTAATGCAAGTTAAACCACATTGCTTTGGTAAACAGATTTATCTGCAGCCCACAAATGAAGTGCTTGAGCAAGCATTTGCAGACCCAACAAGCAAAGAGTTCTCTGCTCGCAACGTGATCCCAAGGGTGGTCTCTCGCTCTCTGTCTGTCGCCATTGCAACAACCATAGCAGCAATGCTTCCATTTTTTGGGGACGTAAATTCAGTCATTGGGGCTTTTGGTTTCATGCCCCTTGACTTCATCTTGCCTGTTGTGTTCTTCAACTTGACCTTTAAGCCATCAAAACGAAGCCCGGTTTTCTGGTTGAACACTACCATTGCAGTGGTTTTCTCAATCTTGGGGGTTATAGCAGCAGTTGCTGCTGTGAGACAAATAAGCCTAGATGCTAAATTTTATCGGTTATTTGCTAATGTATGATCATATGAACTGAACATTGCTCGCTTTTGACCATCAGCTTTTGCTCAAGTGGCATAGGTGGGGTGGGATGAAGGCTAGATCCTAGATTCGATTTCCCTCGTAAATAAGAAATTACTACTTTCAAGTCTGCATACTACAAATACGAAACTTAAAATATGTGTCCCATTTTCAGCAATTCTCATTTGTACTTTCTTAACACAAATGGTTTTCTTTGGTTACTTGAGAAAATTATTTGTTTACAAAATATCTAATTGTTATTATTCTTAAAGAAATACATAATATTATGAAGAGAGGAAGGATGATAATAATGAAAAAAATCTTGCCATAAGAAAATGTGGCTGACAATCAAAGTAGGTTAGTCCTTTCACAGCGGCACAGCCCAAAAGCGCCAATTTTTTTTTATTCGGAAGTGCCATTTTGTTTAACAATTTTTTGAAAGAATAATGCTTCCCTCAGTTTTTGGTTGGAAGAATTCTTCCAACTCCCTCTCCCAAGATCATGTTTAATATGGTTATTTCATTTTAAATAAATAAAAAAATTAATTCATTAACTAAATAAAAAGACCAAAAAGGAAATGCATCTGTGAGAGGGGGAAAATGAGCTCCTCCAACCAGGAATTGAGGGAAGCGTTGTTCTTTTTGAACAAAAATGGGTCATGTGTGCAAAAGGCTCATAATTGGGTGTTATTTTTGGTAGTTTTCCAAATAAATTCATAATATATTTTTGGGTCGGTGTGACATCACATTGCTGGTTGCATTCATACTTCATAATACTTTTTAAGAAATAATACAATATATTTCCTCGATTGCTAGTTAAAATTGGAAAAAAAAAAAAAGTATAGTAGAGAATACAATCTGTTAGTTTTAGTGCTCACCTAACACATGCTTATCCATCAACCAATACAAAGTTAGTTTGTGAACAAAGACCCAAATGGAAAGTTTGTCAAAAAATTCAAATGTTTAAAAATAAACATCTTACATGTTATGTTGCTAGTAGAGGTGTGAAAGGACCTAGCGCATTTAAGTTGGGTTCACTTGTGCTCGTTAAAATTTTCTTCTGGAAATGTTATTACAAACCAATGTTAAATGAGGAATACATGCGTAATAATTAGGGCCGATTTTGTGCTCGTACTCGTGCCATACCTGACTCGTGTCGTGCCATACCTAATGGGCTAAAACCTTTAACCCTAACCCATTTATGTGTGTTGTTCTCATGTCAACTCAACCTATTTCTTGCTCATGCCCGTACTGGGACATAATTTGGACTATACATTTAAATAGGAATCCATTTGATAAATAGTGTAGACTGACAATATGATAACATAATATGCTAAATTACATGCGAAAGAGCATTTATCAATGTAACATGTTCATCATATTCTATTTGAGTAGATCAAGTAGGTGCAATATAATATCCATAAATTCTTCATAAAAGTCTTACCAATTTTTTATCCATGATAATTAGTATCATATCTTTTTTCTTTTTTCTTTTTGCCCACTTTTAGTATCATTTCTTTAAAGTTTAAACCAAATGGTAAACAAAAGTTACAACATAAAGTTAACCATCAACAACAGTAACAAATACAATATCTCATTTATGGGGCCTTAGTCCACGGTACAAGTCTTGCATTATGGCCTTGCAAACTGAATAAAGCTTCTTCTCCAGTCAGCATGGATCCAAAGATATAAAATCTAAACTTTAATCTGCGAAAAAACCATTAAAGAATTAATTTGCGATAAAACCTGCATTAAGAAAAGCATAAATTTATACCAAAAATCAAATTGATACAGCTAGTGGGGAGGATGACACTACTAGCTTAGCTAGCATGTGAAAAGAAAGTTTTTTTACAAATTCAGATGTTTAATTTGTAACATATGACATGTTATATTGCTAATAGAGGAGTCGATAAACGGCCTTGCTCATTTAAGTTGGGTACATTTGTGTTTCGTGTCATGATCGTTTAAATTTTCTAATTAAAATGTTTGAATATAGGAAAAAATGTTAAATTAGGTATTTCTAATGCATGCTGGTTCATGCTCGTGCCATACTTAACATGTGTCATGCTATATTCAATGGGTTAAAACCTTCAACCAACCCATTTATGTGTGTTGTGCTCATGCATGTCCATAACGTGCTTAGGCTGCTATTTTTTTAAAAATATCTGGAAAACTAAAAATCAAACAAAAATATCAGATAACTAAAGAACAAGATAAAAACATATATATGAGATGGAGGAGAGAGATTGATAAATAAAATCTAAATTCTGAAAGGAATAATGGTGATAATTTTCGAGTTTTATCGACTGGGTGATAACAATAAAGCAACGATGATAAAGAAAATATATAAACAAATGTGGGTAATGATAAGGGTAGGCTGGTCCTTCAAAGCCCAAAAACGTTATTTAAGTTTTCTAAATGGGTCATATGTGCAAATTGGGCACCATTTTGGTAGTTTTTAAAATAAATTCATAATTTTTGTGTTTGTGTGACGTCACATTGTTGAATTTGTATTCATATATTCATACTATTTTTCTAGAAGAGAATACAAATATGTCGATTGCTAGTTAAAATTGAGAAAAAAAAAAACTAGTATTAGTAGAGAATAATACAATCTGTTAGTTGCGGTGCACACTTGACAAATGCTTATCCATCAACCGTTTCAAGGTTAGTTTGTGAACAAAGATCCAATTGATGCATAGGAATAGAAAGTTTGTCTACAAATTCATATGTTTTTTTTTAACATATGGCATGTTATATTAATTGCTAGTAGAAGAGTCAGAAGACCTAGCTAATTTATGTAGGGTCCATTTGTGTTTTTTGTTGTGCTTGTTTAAATTGTCTAATTGAAATGTTTAAAAAGGAAAAAAGAAATAATGTTAAACAAGGCATTCCTAATGCCTGTCGATTTCATGTTGATAATTGTGCTCGTGCCATACTTGGCTCCAGTCATGCCATGCATGCTTGATGTGCTAAAACCTTCCAACCAACCCATTTATTTGTGTTGTGTTCGTGCATGTGCCATGCTCGTGCCCGGCCCAACACTCAACAGTCTTCCTCCCAAGTCATAAATTTACCTACATATATCGATTTCTCTTCCTCTACAATCTTCCTTCTCCTATAAACCTTAACTATATTCACTTATAAAATCCCCCTTTAGTGCTAAAAGTTCATATTCCAAGCCTCCGGCCAGCTATTGATAAGGTATGTTATGTTATTTTTTGATCTTTATATTTACATTTCACTTTATTTTGGTGTTTCTTTGTTTTAGAGTACGGCTAGGAATTAACTTGAGGTACTTAATTTGGGATTCAAAGTTTGTATTCTTAGATAGGTGTTTGTTTGGTGTGTATTTTTTATTTTAGGATGTCATATTCTTTTTGTTTTTTTATTATAGGGGAGGAGAAGGATTAATCTGGATGTATAGGAGGAGTTTTTGTCCTTGACTAATTAAGTCAACCCCAATTCACATCATGTTCTTTTTGTTTGAAGCAAGTTCTGTTTAGCTTCTCGTACTCAAACATTACAAATTTGTTCAATTTTCAAATACTCCTTAAACTCGGACAAAATGAGATGTTTGACATTAATAAGGAGTTGGACAAAAGAATTTCTTCAGCTCCGTAAATCTGAACAAATGTAGGTCAAAAAATAATCATCATTTCTTACCAAAAAAAAAAAATCATCATCCATTTCAAAAATTATCGTCATTATTATCAATTTATCCTCACCTATTTTAAAAAATTACTCTCTCTTCCATGCCATCTCGCCTTGCTCAATGGTGCCACAACCAAGGAATGTAATTTCGATTTCGTTGGAAATTT
>QANT01006931.1:0-18790 GCA_003254885.1 Purshia tridentata | reverse complement strand
CCTCCTTTTTTAACTATAATATATATGTATGATGTATATAGCTATTTTATATTGATATTACTAATTATAATGTTTTATTCGTACCATTAAAATTAAAATATTCTTACAAAAATAATATGCATACTTATTTAATAATTTTGTTTTGTAGTCTATAATTTTAATGCTAATATATATATATATATATATTTGTAGACCAAAAATTATAAACTAATAAAATTTTTTTTTCAAATAAATAAGTCAAAAAAAGGTTCAGCATCATGTATATTTTAGTAATTATGAACAGTCACAGCAGTTTTATATTATAATTTATCAAACACCTTCATACTACTTTTATACTCACAGCACTTTTGAAAACATAGTTTACCAAAAACTCTGCTGACATTACTTCACTACAGTTTTTTCTTACTGCAATACCAAACTAAGCCTAAGTCTTCCATTGCAATTTTTTTTTAAATTGAAGAGGCGTGAAAAATAATATGTTTTTCTAAATTTAAGTGGATCCTTTTTTTTGGCCAGTAATTTAAGTGGATCAATACTTGAGAAACGTTGCAAACCTTCTCGGAAAATATTATCGAGTTATGTCCACGAAAAGGCCACTCAGGTGTAGCCTGCATTATCTCCACTTGTCAAGCATCTATAGACGGACGGGATATTCTCTCACCCCCAATAATGCCATGTCAGCATTCTGCTCAACTCACCCTCCGTCCCTGCCTTTGGATCTCTCCTCCCCGAAATCTAACGGTTATAAACCCTTCAAAAAAACCAGCAATAAAAAAAACGACCAGTCAAAAGCTAACATATATCAGAATCATATCTCTGCGAAACTCAAACCAAAACCACCCAAAAAACACTGAACTATGCTCAATGAAGACGACGAGGACTTCGTATCGGCTCGTTATCTCGGTCTAAACGAACCGGTTTTCCCGATTTCTTTACTGCCTACAGAGAATGGACCTTCCACTGGTATCGTTGACCGCTCCTAATGCTCCCACGGCGGCGTCGTTTAGCAAACTCGGCCTCTGCGATTTTCCGGTTACGAGAAAGAGGAGGTTAGCCTTGTCCGAAGGAGCTAGAGTTTCCGTACGGCCGGTTAGGGGTTCGGCGGAGCAACGGAGTAGTGAAGGCATTGATGGAAGAGAGGCAGAGAGTCGGGGAGGAGGGTTCACGGGCCCTGCCATGGAGGTGACCACATTTAATCCGAGCTTCAGCGAAGCTGAGTTTCCTGTTTGGGAGAAGATTGGCGCTGTTGTTAGACTTAGCTATGGAATAGGTAAGCTCTTTCTTCTTTCTTTTTATTTTTTATTTCTATTTTTATAAAGTTGATGAATAAAAAGTTAAAAACTAATGCAAAGAAATGATAATTATAATTAACCTCAAATTGCTATGACTTGCTTCATAATTAACATAATTACTGATTTTGTAATGTTGTGTGTGGATAGCGAATCCTTTTTCTATCAATTTCACTAATAAAAGATTCATTTTTTGATCACAATTTTTTTCTTTTGTTGAGTACAGTTTTTTTCTTTCTATTTTTGTTTTTTTAAATCATGATCACGAGAGAAAATGACTAAATTATATATAATTAGTGTGTTGATTTTTTATTTTATTTTCGACTATCAGGTATATATGGTGCAATGGCTCTAGCGGGAAGATTTATATGCTCAATCACTGGGATCGACAGCGTGGGGGGTTTCCAAGTATCTTTGGATGCAATTGTACAAGGGCTTGGATATGCAGCTCCACCAATCATGGCCCTTCTTTTCATACTAGATGTAAGTTGATTCATCTATTTATTTTTTATTTTGAGTACTGATATATATATATATATGATTCTGCAAAAGAAAAGTAATGATATAATTACAAATGATTTTTCATTATACATGACTTGATTTGAACGACATGGTAGCTGGGGTTTTAATGAGTTCATGGGATGTGTTTGGACTTTGGATTGCATATAATATATATGGAGTTTAGTTCACAGATGAAGCAGCAAAATAGTAGGGGATGTTAGAGAATAGGTTTACGGTTCTGTACTCAACCCCTTCACCTTAGCATTGTATTTATATAACAAGATATGGGGTCAAAATAATACTCCCAGCATAAATTTTTTATAACATTCTGACAACTCTAACACTCCACCCCAGGCTCAAGCAAACATATCAAACATGCCCAACTTGAAACTCAACCAATGAAAAGAAGCTTGAGCTAAAGACTGGGTGACAATGTCATCTAGTCGATAATCTGATTAAATATTAGGAGTGACAATCTGTTTTTTCATGAAAAAGCCCCAAATAGAGTGAAACTAATAAGCCTTTATATGTTTGTTGCACTAGTGGAACAATGATAGTAGCTTGATTGTCATAGTTCATCTGCATCAGAGTAGGAACGTCAATATCAATGTCTTGAAGAAGAGAACAAGCCCATAATATTTCAATGAATACGAGTTAGGGCCAAGACATTCTACTTCTTATTTAGATTACTCCTACAATGGTACAATAGGCAAAGATGGAGCGCCTATCTCAGCCTAGTTAGCATCACTAAAATCAGTCATATATAAGGAATCCTGGGGCTTATACTAAAGTCCTCACCCAGCTGCACTCTTCAAGTAAGCGAAATATGACAAACAAGCGGAAAATTAGGTTGACAGGGAGCATGTATATACTGACTTACCACACCAACTATATAAGTAATATCCAGATGAATAACAGTAAGATAAATCAATCTATCCATTCCCCAATGAAACACTGTTATGGACCTACATGAACAAACGACACCCCTTGTTCATCATCAAGCTTAATTGTAGAGTTCAATGGAGGGAAAGCACCCAGAGCCCAACAGGTAGAAGATCAAGCACACATTTCTTTCGAGAAAGAGTGACACCCTGACTTAAATGAGCAACTTCAATCCCAAGGAAATAGCAAAGAGTTTCTAAGTCTTTGGTATGGAATTTCTTACCCCTAAACCCTAAATCCAAATATCTCTTTAAAGGGAGTCAACCCTAGTGATAATAGCATCCACATTAACAATCAAGACAATGGAGCCAATTATAATAATAAACAACGATGCCAAAATATTTAAACCCATTCAAACTAGCAGTTAAGATGTTGTGTGAGCCCTTGCCTGGTAACCAGCCTCAGCACTAGAACGAGGCAGAACTGATTGCTTCTTAATTCTTCAAGTTACAATATTACCCTATGAAGGTACAATAGCCAGTGTATGATTTTCTGATTGATGGAGAACCTGCCCAGTCTGCATATTAGCGTTTCTCTCAGTGCAAAGATGCCTTGAAGATCAATAAAGAAGACCGCGACTTGGAGAAGTACTTCAGCATGTTTAACTCACTCATTTGGCTCATCAGACCAAAGACCAAAGTCCACCAGAAACAAAAACTAGGAGCAAACATAGCCAGCAAGCATAAAAAAAAAACCAAGTGACACTTCAGGACACTAGTTGAACCATTCAGTGGGTAAAAAAGAGTCAAAACCAATCAAAATGAAATGGGATTCATGCAAATCACCAAAGGGACTTATATACACCTAGTCGCAAACTACAAAATTGGCCCCAAATTGGAGATAAAATAAATGGCCTTTTTTTACAGAAAACATATAAGAAAAGAAAAGTCCCATAAGATGGCTTCAAAAGTTTGCAAAAAAATTACGACAATTCTCATAGATTATGTGATTAGTACACCTTGGTGTCTGTCTGGGTGCTGATGTTAACATGTAACCATTGTATGAATGCTGATTTCAGCACACCTCCTTCACCTCCTGCTCATTTACAGATGGTTTTATTGACTTCTAGGATTGGATTGGATGCTTTAATACCAAGTTAAGTTGTTTAATGCAAAAGATTAGGTTTATAGAAAGAATAAGGTGAAGGCAAGGTGAGATTTAGAGAATAGGTTTAGAGTCCTGTAATCAGCCCCTTCACCTTAGCACTGTATTTATATCATAAGATAGTAGATTATAATAATACCATTAGTCTAGCATAAATATAATTATAATAATCTAACAGCTCTAACAACTTACTTGTTACATTGTTCAAGTTTTTATTTGAAAATCTTTGATGTAAATTAGCTACAAAACAAAAAAAAGTTTTACCTGATATAAATCGTTTTTCTTTGTTTCTTTTATATTTTGTCTGAAGTGCTCAAGATGTATATTTGAAGTGGGGTCTTGTTTGATATATAGACGTTTTGGATATAAATGACAAAAGGAAAAGAAAATTTTATTTTTATTATTGTTTCTTATTTAACTTTTAGGTTCCTTTTAGGCTTGCCTTCTAACTTTTTGTGACTAACCAATGTAAATATAGGATGAGGTTGTGAAGTTGTCACCTCATGCTCGTGCTATTAGAGATGTAGAGGATGAGGAGCTCCGAAGCTTCTTTTATGGAATGTCACCTTTACAGGTATACCATCTTAAATTGATGTTTTGGTAATGCACTTTATGGTCTCCTGCTTGGATAAAGCAAGAAACAATTGATATGCTTGTTACTACAATGTTGCAGTTCATACTCATTGTTGCTGCAAGCTCTGTGGGCGAGGAGCTTTTCTACAGGGCTGCTGTTCAGGTATGTGATTATTGAATATTATATATTTTGACCTTATTTTATATAGTTAAAAGATCACAAATTATAAGCTTCAGGATTTGTAAATACGGCTGAAAATCATTATGACTTTTTTCCCTCTCATTTGTGACTTTAAAGGGATCACTGGCCGATATATTTCTAAGGGGCACAGATCTGATGACGGATGCTCGAGGAATGGCTTCTCTGGTATTGCAGTTTTTCTCTGACTTTTCTTTCCTGTCATCAGTAGCAACGATCATTTCTGATGAATTTGCTCTATTTTGTAGACTGGAGTTCTTCCCCCATTTGTCCCATTTGCTCAGGCATTTGCAGCGGTGATTACAGCTGCTCTTACAGGTTCTCTGTATTATGTGGCTGCCTCTCCCAAAGGTTGATTCTCTCAAAGTCCAATTTAATTAACTTATGTGAAAAATTTATTGGCTCAATTTATGATGATCAGTTGCTGCTCCTTCTTGCAGATCCTGCTTATGTAGTTGCGCCAGTTTTACAATCTCGCTCTGGTCGTGAAGATATGAAAAAGCTTTTTGCAGGTTCAACCCCTTTTACCAGCATTAGTTTATCATTCAATCCATCTTGTTTCACATAATACTTTGAAATAAGCTAATTTCATGTTTGTGGCACTAAATTAGATGGTATAAAATTTTCAACAGATGACTGGTAATTGCAATTATGTAACATCACTTCACTTTATGCTGCTAATCCATGGTTGAATTTCTGTGTAATATATATCCAAAGGGTTCCACGTTTTCCATAATTCAAAGAACCTAGTAAATGGCTTTACGGACTACAAGAACTCAATTCCTTTTGGTTGCTAAGAAGATGGAGAAAATAAAATGATATGTTTCTAAATTTTCTCCTAACTGGGGCATGAACATCTGAATTATCATTTCACCATTGGTTTCTGGTGGATGTTCTGCAGCTTGGTATCAGAGGAGGCAAATGAAGAAGATCTACTCTCCTTTGCTCGAAGGACTTCTGGCTCTTTATCTTGGTTTTGAGTGGATCCAGGTATTTTTGTTTCTTGGTTACAAATTTGTTTCACCAACTACCTACACTATACTTTGAAGATGATGAAACTTAATAACTCAATTTCTTTATGTTTTATGAAAAAAAAATTGTGGCAGACGAATAATATTCTTGCTCCTATAATAACACATGGCATATACTCTGCTGTGATATTGGGTCATGGACTTTGGAAGATACATGATCATCGGAGAAGACTACACCAGAGAATCCAAGAGCTTAAAGTAGAAGGAAAAAAGTAGAATAAGTTATGAAGAAGCTGTACAATGTGGAATAACCAAATGTGGAGAGAATTTGTAAATTACGTAGCAGAGAAGATGTTCCTTATATTTGTATATTAATATAAGTTGAAAAAACAAATAAGCACATGTTGTATCAATGTAATTTGTAGATGTTTAGTTCTGTAAACATAATCATGATACAAATTCTGGTTTCTTGAAAATCATGCCATGAGGTGTAAACATTGACTTGGCTCTTTTCTTTTGATGGCTGTATCGAGTCACGACTATCAACTTTGTTTTTATTTTTTTTAATTAGTTATGACACTTGGGAGAATATTTGAGGTTTAACATCCTGTGGAATATACAGAATTTCTTTTTTAATTTTCCAAACAAAGATTAGGGGGTGTAAAGCGAACTTTAAAATCATTTATTTTACTTTTTATCAAATAAATTACAAAAACACCAGTAATTACCATTTAAAAGTTAACTTTCCACGTAATTGTTTTGTTTATTTCTTCAATTCCTCTCCAAAATACTGTTCTTTTAATTTTCTCCAAGCAAAACAAGCCATTTGTTTTGTTTATTTCTTCAATTCCTCTCCAAAATCCTGTTCTTTTAATTTTCTCCAAGCAAAACAAGCCACTGCCCCGGAAGTTGTAGAGAGACCCGGACCTTGATACAGCCACGTGATGAACAAGTCACATCTCACATTCTCATCAAATCCACGAACATTTTCATTCCCATAGTTTGTCTTCTCTTCCCAATTATAAACAATCTCCCAGATCTCCAAAATCCACTTCTTATAATTTGGTGGCTTTGCCATAATGCTGTGTTGATTGGTTAACTGGGGATGAGGCAGAGGGGGTTGGGAAGAAAAAACAANGAACAATTTTCTGGTCACCCCAAGGGGTGACCTCAAGGTCCACCCCACCCCTCGATTTTATAATTTCGACAATGTTGACGCATAATCGGAACCGTTCATATTTTAGATCACCTATTATAGATCATCTATGCAAAAAATCAACTCAATCGGAAATCATTTGGTTATATAATTGTTGTCAATTAAAGAGAAATAATGAATGGTTCCAAATTAAAGAGTGATTTTTTGATTAAACCGTTGATTTTGAGGTCACCCCTTGGGGTGACCAGAAAATTGTTCAAAAACAAAAGGGGGTTTTCAAAAAAAGAAAAAAAGAAAAGAAATGAGGACAACGGCTGAAAGGGTTTAAAAGTTGGGGTAGATTTGGTAATTCAGTTTTAAAATTACGAAATTAAATTCATATAAATTCGAAGAATTGCATTAATACACAGCCCCTCCCAAAGTTTAAACAAGTAGCTAGAATACAAGAGAAAAATAAAAAACCAATATTAGTGTAGCTAGAATATAAGGGGAATCAAATCAACACAAGTTCTGCAAGAATTTCTTCAATGTTGTTATGAGAGCTTCCCCCTTCATTGATTGCCACTTGAACCAATTCCTTCCACCTTAATGAAGCCCTTCTAATCCCCATTCCTTTTTCCTCTTCCATGACTTGCCTAATACACAGAGCTATTTCTTCTTGTGTAGCAACCCCTTTCTCATCATCCACCTTGACTCTAACTCCTATTCCCCAAACATTCACAACAAATTTGGCATTGATTGATTGATCAGAGTGTTGAGGCATTGCCACCATTGGTACACCAAAGCTCAAACCTTCAAGTGTCGAATTCCATCCACAATGAGTAACAAAGCATCCCACGGCCTTATGACCCAAAACTTGCATCTGAGGGCACCAACTCACAATAAGACCTTTCTCATCAGCTGATATCATATCCTCTACAAAGTTTTTAGGGAGCTTTTCTCTTTCTGAGTCTCTTACTACCCACAAGAAATGCAAGTTCATGTTCTTTAGACCCCATGCTAGCTCCTCCATTTGTTCCTTTTCTAGGATTGCCACACTTCCAAACGATACATAAACAACTGAGCCTGCACTTTCCTTGGAGTCTAGCCACTTCATGCAAGACTCCACATCAGGTTTGAAGATGCTGAGACTATAGTCTATCATCGTGTGATGTGATGAAATTGTTGGTCCTATTGTTTTAACTGGCCAGCCCTGGCTTCTCATCCATTTCACTACCTAATGTATGAAATTTAGCAACAATTAATTGATACTTGACAACATTAAAAACAAGATCCATGTTATATATGCATCAACTGTCTGAAATTAGCCTTGGTCATCAAGTAATTGAGGAAACCATTTTACTCACCTTATCTTCCAAGTAATCAAAAGAATTGAAGAAGAGCCATTTCACTTGTCTGATATTGGAGAATTGATTCACCATCAAGTTAAGTAGAGTTGGGTACAAGGGTGAGCCAATATCATGGAGAAAAGATGGTACATCATGAAACCCCAATGGCACTGGCAAGGATGGCATTAGTATTGTCATGGCAGGCCCTTCTTCTAAGGGAAATTTTAATACCCCTTCACGAAAGTGATGATAGATGGCAGTAAGTGCACATGATTGTGTAAAAAATGGAGCTCCATCTATGCCTTGTTGTTGCGCTACATCTAAAGCCCAAGGCATTAGTGAGTCATAAACCAAGAACTTGACTGCTGCTGGGTTACTACTACTACTACTACTTGTATTATTCTTGATGTTGGTGATGAGGTTAGCTAAAGTTTGTGTAGTAACCTTTCTGAAACGCTCAAAGAACTCGGCAACAGTTTCTGATTTTCGAACATGTTCGGAGCCATCCGAAATGTGTTCCACCTTCAAATTAGAGCTAAAAGCTTGTGCTTGGGACTTGGTAGCAGAGAAGGTAGTAACTATTGTGACACTGACACCCTTGGAGGCTAGGCGTTTGGAGAACTGAAGCATTGGATTTATGTGACCCTGGAAAGGTTGTGGGAATACTAGGATATGAATTTTAGCAGCAGCCTCTTGTAATTGATCCTTCTCCATTATTTTCCTTGGAAGCCAAATAGATGGATCAGTCTGAATTAAGGAGATAATGTTATATATATAAAGAGGGTGCAGAAAGGAGAGAGGTGCAGAGGGATCACTGTGCAGGGGGGGCCCACACCTTAGTGTGTTGTCAACTTGTCTGCATTCTTTTTGTTTTTTCTCTCTAATCCTAATAAGTAATATAGTGATGGGTACATAACTCGCCAATTTTTTCTGACCTGGAACATTTGTTCTGTCTTGTCTTTTTATCAAATAAAAGTTGCCTATAGGCTATAGCTAATTAGCTAGACAAAAAATTAAGGAAAAACAAAAATGAAATGCATCATGCATGTGGCTGTGGCTGTAGCCTGTTGGTAATAATATTTTTTTGTTTTTTTTTGAGAATTGGACAACTTATATTATTAAGAAACCAAAGTGGCTACAGGCTGGAAAGTCCCTCGTCATACATTTTTACATAACTCGCCAATTTTTTCTGACCTGGAACATCTTCTTGTTCTGTCTTGTCTTTTTATCAAATAAAAGTTGCCTATAGGCTATAGCTAATGAGCTAGACAAAAAATTAAGGAAAAACAAAAATGAAATGCATCATGCATGTGGCTGTGGCTGTAGCCTGTAGGTAATAATTTTTTTTTGTTTTTTTGAGAATTGAACTTATATTATTAAGAAACCAAATTGGCTACAGGCTGGAAAGTCCCTCGTCATACATTTCAAGAGCCAAGAAGGACATTATTCTAATAACACCACAAGAATTCAAACCGTGCTTTCATGAGTAGTCATAATCTTTTCATCTTTACAAGTTGGCCAAAAGTCACTTTTGTTCTTCGTACTTTAGGTAAGTCGCACTTTGGTTTTGTAATTTCAATTTGCACATTTATAGAACTTTGTTTTTATTAGTGTCACAATTAGGTTCAATCTCTATCAAAACCGAGACAAAAAATACCTATGTGATATCACTTGATTATTTCTAAAATAAACAATTTTGATGAATTTGAACTGATTGCGACATTAATGAAATCACAATCCTTGAAAAATTCAAATTGAAATGATGAGACCAAAATACGAATCATCCATAGTATAGGAGTCAAAAACGTCTTTTGACCTTGCAAGTTTGATTGATGTATTATTGTAATTAATTTATAGATACAAATAAACAATACGCACGCAAGTTAAGACTTAATTTAATTAAGTACAAAATATAACACTCAGCACTACTATAACTTCAACACATATAATACTCACTCTCAGCACTATTCATACCACTTTGAGATCTATTTTTGACTATTTTACCTCACACACCACTGTTGAAGGCCTCACCACATTCACATTATTCTTAAGAACCTTATTATCCTTTCTCACCACATTCATATAGATTCCGGAAGTTTTTAATGTATACAGAATCATAGATCCAAAATGTTTACTAGTTATAAACGCAATAGGAATTCATATACTATTCAAAATACTTTTTTAACCCTTGCATAGGCAGGTTCACGTTATAACAGTAGGATTTAAATTTGTAAATTATCATGGAATCCATTCGCCCAACTTGAAAGTGAAATCATATTCTCAGCTTGTAACCCTTTTCCTAAGGTACGTTCCATTACTTAAAAAGTTAGAGTGGTATTAGGGGATTGTAATTAAACTAGAAAGGGGGAATGCAATTTATTCAAAAAGGGCAAAAAAAAAAAAAACAGAATGAAGATAGGCACCTGTGGAACTGGCATGGTACACTCACTCACTTTTGGATCTTAATTTCTTAAATTAACATATGGTATGGTATGGTACTATTCCAACTAAATGAACTCAAAATAAAAATGACATGGTCAACTTTGTTGTAGAGTTTATACCATCATTTTCTTTATCAATTAGAATAACACCCAGAATTTGCAATCTTCATTTGTAGTTTTTTCTCATTATTCTTCTTCTCTTTGGCAATTCTCAGTCTTCTAGTTGAGAGATCACGCTGACAAACACCTGGTAGCCTTGGCACATATCAGAGAAAAGACAGTACTCATTCTTGGCATGGTATGTGGCCATCAAGCCTGCACATACATGCAAAAGAGCAATGAGAAGATGAACCTTGTCTACAACTAAAATGAACTATTATGCATAAAAATATCAAGAGAAGTATTCCCCTCTTACTTTCAAAGGTCGAGAGGAGAATACCCTTTTACAAGAATAATCAGCTAACTTAGCTTTCATGTCCACAAGTTTCACTCACACTTATATAAACTTCATACTCCATTTGTGTGCTTGCATCTTAAAATAATTACCATCACAACATTCACAAATAAGTAAATTCAATCTTTGATGACATCATATCATTAGGTTTGTTTTAAGTCCTCTCAGGTTTTTATAAGTTTGATGATCTAAAACCAAAATGCTAAAATAATTTATCATACCGTAGCCAGCAGTTTGAACATCAAATCCTTCGTCCTACCACACAATAAAGTAAGATATAATTATGAGAATGAGTATTTGAGGAAAAATTGAAGACAAGGAAAAAGAAAACAGTGCCTTAGAAGAAAGAAAAGAAAAGAGTAATTCTTACCTGCAGTTCTCGAATGAGAGGCAAAGTTCCAGTAATTGAGTAAGGCTTGACATGCCCAACAACCTCTTCAGTAGCTTTACATAATACATGAAAGCCACGGGAGTTCAGATCACAGGCAACTCCAGAATTTGCCTCATCAAAACTTAATGTAAGGCTGTAAAGATTGAAAAAAAAAGGGTAGAAGAAAATAATTAAAATGCCCAACATCTCCAATAGCTTTACAACATGAAAGCCGATCAGATCAAAAGCAACTCCAGGAATTTGCTTAGGTAAGGCTGTAGAGATAAAAATGTAAAGTAACCTTTTCATATAATTAACATGCCCAAAAGTTCTTTCCCTTATGTTTTTTTTTGAAAGAAATAGACACATCTTATGGAAGCTATTTGAAATGCAGAACAGCCAAAAGATCATCCAAGGGCTGTTAAACTTAAATATAGACGAGTATTGAAGAGACAATGAAAACATAGGGAAGGGTTACGGCATGCGGTTGACTAATGTTAAAATTAAGAATGCTTGCATGATTAAATAGTTACATGTTGAATAAAAGAATATCTGAAAAATACAATAAAAGCTCATATTTACATGTTCACCAAAAGAAGAAGCTAATATTTACATCAAAATATATCTTTATCTGATACTTGCAGTTTGGTATTCTACTTGAAGACTTGTTCGATTGGCATAACTAAGTTCATCATGTTATTATCTTTATTTCGTGTGTGTGTGTGTGTGTGAGAGAGAGAGAGAGAGAGAGAGAGCACCTTCCCCTTAAGTTTTCATCTGGTAGGACATACTTTGAAACTGGACCTCGTGACTCTAGCTTTGTTATGTTTTCATTAATGTCATCTACATATTCTTGAAGCTTTTTCATCACATCCTTAACACTGCAACACATTAATATGTATTGATAGTAAAAAATGGAGCCCAGATAAAATCTTTAGAATGAACATATAAGAGATAGAACTTTTCCCCAATGAAGCAGGTTGCTTACTTGTAGAAGGGAGTTAACCTGCAAACAACAGAAAAAGATTAAGAGAAACTCTCATAAAAGAGAAAGCCTCTGTGAATATCACTTCTCCTTAAAGGCCCCAAACAAAAGTCATTGAGAAAGATTATAAACCTGACATCTCCTGAAATTGTACACTCAGCTGGAATTTGATTTACTCCACCACCTGGATCTGTAAATCAAAAGAAAAGAGGGGTCATGGAACACAAAAGCATTTTGTCACCATAAGCTTGAAGCCTTGAAACTTACAACTCCATTGAGTTGGTTTCATAGTTGATGGTGTTGCAAATCCATACACCTCTTCCTTGGGATGGGGAAGAAAATCTCTATAAAACCGCGATTGGATCTCTTTCAGTGCTTCCATAGCTAGCTCCAAGGGATTTATAGCCTACACATATTCAACATGTGCCTCAGAAAATAAAATAAGTAGAAATAGAATGTAATTAGAAATAGAATGAAATTTCAGTTCCGATTATTATATTATACAAATGCTCAATCATCCAGTAGGTACAAATTCAAGTTCTTACTCATTTGCTCTTAACAACTTTATTCTGACACAACATTAGGAGCCATTTATTGCTGTTTTGTAGGCAAAAAAGAAAAATTACATTTTCTTTTAACTCATAATAACTTTTTACTGTGTTTGGCTGCAATAAAAAGTGACAGTTAAACATTTTAAAGCAATTTAAGAAAAAATCGACACTTTGCTTTATTTTATTTTATTTTATAGAATCTGTTTTTTTTTTGGGCCAATTTGACATGCCNATTTAAGAAAAAATCGACACTTTGCTTTTTTTTATTTTATTTTATAGAATCTGTTTTTTTTTTGGGGCCAATTTGACATGCCTATGACAAAATGGAACCACAAGTTCATATAAAACCACCCATATCAGCTCAAAACTGTCCTTACATAATAATTTGGGAATAGCTACAGTCTACAAAAATCCTATATTGCACTTTATTGAGAGGCATATATTCTATTATATTAAACACCATAATGCCCATCTCTTATTACCTCATCCCCATGTGGGTTTGGTGTTCTTGCTCCTCCTATGGTGAACAGAAGAATGAACCCCACAAGGGCCACAACAGCAAAATAACATCAACTTTTTTGTATTATATTGACCCCCACCCCCAACATGGTAGTGATCCAACTAAGGATTTTGATTCCAAGGGGAAAACTATGATCATGGTAGCTGCAATGAAGTAGCTGGAACATACATCTAAGCCAAAAGCAAAGAAAAAATGAGCCCAAAAAACAAATCCAATAACACCTGTATTGATCATGGCATAAACCATGCCTAGATACCTATGACAATGTGGCACATCCCAAGGAAAATGGCCTAAATTGTCTTCTTTTAGTTTGGTTTTCGGGTTTCTTAATTTCTTTTTACTGTTTTTTTTTCAGGGGCCCAAAATGCTAAATGGTAGGACTAGGGAGACCAAGCCAACTTCTTATGGACCTGAACCCACAAAATTATCAGCCTATAGAGGGATTTAACATTCCACAAGTAACTCAGTGAGTGCTTCATAAGAAGGGCTTGGCTTGGAAAAAGAAAAAGAAATAGAAGATACTGTGGAGGCGGTCAAGAATATTATGTCAAAAGGACCAGCAACAATGATGGAATTCCAGGAATAGGAGATAATCACAGAGTCAAATGATTACAAGGTAGACAATGAGACAAAGTCAGCATGTTCAACTTGAACCAACCTAGTCCAGTCATAGGGATTTGCGTCGCCTGAGATAGAAGTATCTTATATTGCTCTATGTTTTACTGAGGGCATATATATCATGCCTTCTCTTAATACCTTAGCCACATCCATTTGATGTTATGTTCACTATAGTAGAACCTTCATATTTTACTAACCATGTTCAAGTTGAACTGATTTTACAAACCAATTTGGTACCTCAGCCATTCCAGATGTCCGCAGTTTCCTTACCACTCTATTTATTTATCTACTTTTTTTCAAGTTGAACCAAAAGAAAGGCATTTCTCTCCATTTGATATCTTTTGCAAATTGGAAAGAGAAAAAACAGAAACTGAACTAGAAGTCTAATTAAGTTTCATAATTTCATTGCAAAAGATGAAATTCATTACTAACAATTTTCTCTCTAGGTACTGTGTACTAAGTACTGACAATAAACTGTGTACTAAGTACAGACAAGTCACTAAATGACCTATGAAATGTAGTGGTATACCTTGTGTGCTAAACCACTGTGAAAAAGTTTCCCAGTCACATGAAGCTTCCAAGGTATCATACCTCCAGTACCAATGCAAGGTTGCTTATCTGCTGTGTCAATCCAAAACCTGAATTGAAGACCCCAAATCATACACATGAATCAGAGTGATTTTTCTTAGTTGTCCTTTTGTTTTTTAAGAAATGCAAATTACTTACAGAGGCCCTTCCTTTAGCTTACTGAGTAGCCCATCCTTTACGAGTGCATCCACACCAACTCCTGAAATGGTAGAATTCTCTTCATTTGCAATCAAGACTACCACCACAGTTGACTTCAATTTTGGCTTTGTCTCCCCCAGCCTTCTCATGAGTTCAGTTACAAGTGCAACATGCCCCAAGCAATCAGTGGTTCCACGACCACGAAGTTTATCCCCATCAATGCTCAATGAGAATGGATCAAATTCCTGCAATCACAATAAACATACGCACAATGAATCATCATTACCTACCAAAATGACCAAAAAAAAAAGTATCATTATTGCATTATAACTGCAACCCACTTCTATCATTCTGTACACAATGTGAACTACAAAATCAAGCTCCTGTAAAGAAAATCTAAACCATCATTGGATATGGAACAATCAGAGAAATTCAAAACCTTGGCTTTGAAGGGAAAATAATTTAATAAGCCACAGTCATTTTGATTTTATGGTTGGCTTAAAATACTGTCAAATAATGTAAAATCTGAAGGACTTACAAAAGCAAAGAAGGAAACAACCCCTAGATATAAAAGAAATCATAAAAACGCAGGTTAAACTTTAAAAATAATTTTAGATGTGTTGCTGTTGAATAGGAAATATGACAATAGCTGATCCCAATTGACATCAACGCTAGACAAGGTGTTGGAAAAATACCAAGGAAGAGTAAGCTAGTAGAAATCCAGATCATATTTGTTAAGAATATGAATAAAAGAAACCATACACAGACAAAACAAGAATCCAGACATTAATTTAGGCCAAAGAAGAATAAATGAGATTCATAAGAAGTAGGGGTGTGTGTTTCTCAGTTCAAAATCAATGAATGTTCTCAAAACTCAATCCAATCTACTGTTGGTGGGTTTGTAGAATTTCAATCCACTCCAATTCGACCTTGGATAGGGTGATCCTTTTAATACAAAGGAAAACAAAATTCAAACATCAATCTAAAGGCAATGAATTATGAAATTATGGTACCTAACTACTCATCACATCAAAACAACAAAAAAAGAAAAAAAGCCAAATTGTCACTTCACAGTATCAGATTTCTCATCTCATTACATCCCCAGCCACAAAAATAGAAAAAAAATATCGAAAACATCCTTCCACAAATAAATTCCTACAATGTGGCATTGCAAATATAAATATAAAAATAACAAAAAACCAGTTGTTTCTGATTGGGTGGATTCCTACAGGGAAAAAACCTGTAAACCAAACTAACTAGCTCAGTTTTCAAACTTACAAATCCAATCCAATATACCAAAATTGGTCAACTTGGATTACATTGGTCAGCTTGGATGAACTGAATTGGATTTTGACAGCCCTAATAAAAAGAAAGAAGAACTCAGTAGTTAAGATATACTAAAGTAAGCTTGACATGGGTAATTTACAAACCAGGAAAATTGCAGTTCTTCATTCACAAAGCATGGAGCAAAACACATGAATTTTGGGAAAATCCAAGATAGAATCAATATTTATCTTCAAAAGGTCAAACTTTAACGTGAAAATTATCAAATCAAGACATAATACTGTCAAAATCAACAAAAGAATCAGAAATCAGTAAATATTGATTTGAATTCAGCTAATATTAAACAGATAACCTCAAAACGATCAGCGCAATCCATAATCACATTAAACCAGATTAGTTTGCACACAATTTGAAACAAATAATAATAGTTAAACTGAGGCTATTACATACAGAGACATCCATACCGGAAATGCCAAAACAATCAACATACAGAGATATTAAACAAAAACACATAATGAGTTGCATAACTATTAAGCCGGGGAAAAAAAAAAAAGCCAACCCCAGAAAGATAAAACTGTCATACTCAAATGTTGTCGAGCCAATACAAGCCAAACCCAGATAACAAAATCAGAGCAAAAGCCAAAGATTAAATTCAAGAAACGAACCCAGTCATTAGGATTTGCAGTGACCACGTCCATGTGACACCCAACAAAGGAGAGGATCTTCCCAGGCACAGTTCCTGGGTATTCCACAATAACGTTGCCTCTGCCAGGGAAGTAGGTGACATGGTTGACCACCAAGGGTCCACCGCCGGTGGTGGTGCTATAGGGCAGGAGTGAATCAAGCACGTGCTTGACCACTCGGTCCTCTTGAGGGATCAGTTCAGGTGGGTTGTTTTGGAGGTACTTGGACTCACCAATAAGCTTGGAGAGAAGGGTTATGAAGGAGTCCTTGTTCAGGTCACCTATTTTTTCCTTGAAGTCGGTAGAGGAAGCCATGGTTGTGGAATGAGAATATTTTCTTGTAGGTTTTTGGGGCTTTTGCTTTGGTTTTAAGCATACAGAGAGTCTACCAAATAAAAAAAAAGGTGAAGCATGGAAATGAAAGAGTGTGGAGGTGGAGTGTCCAGTGTGGCTGACGAGTGACGAATTAGAAATTTAGAATGGGCACTGCGAAGTGGGATTCGGGAACCAAAAAAAAAATATGGGCGGGTACGCATTTTAGTACTTTTTTTTGTTTAGCTAGAGGCTAGAGCATAATTTTTAGTACTTCAAAATATAGATTATTTTGCAATTTGGTAATTCACTTTTAAAAAAAGAGATTCCAATGCTTTATACCTTCATTAGTCCATCCTTAGGGTCGTTGAGTGTTACGATGGACCTCCACATTTCATATGTATTCTACTACCACTTAGTTTTTAAAGAATAACCACGGATATTAAAGATGCTTAAGGGATAAAAGTAAGATTAGGTTTCTTTTGACCCACCTATATACCCTATATTTTTTCTCAAAAAGAAATTCTCATTATGCCCNATACAGGAATAGCCCTTGCCACAGCCACACCAGCAGCATCAGAAACAAGGAACTCTAGAACAGCAGAGGGGGGGAATCAAAAACATGTAATCCCAAAGGAAGCTCCAAACTAATATGAGCAAGAGAATCAGCAGCTTGATTTTGCTCCCTGTAGATATGAGTTAAGGAGCACTCCCAACCACGACCAACAACATCACAGCAAGCCATTACCAGACTATAAAAAGGATGGGTATTTTCAATCGGGTTCAAGATAAGGCCAATGGCATTCAGAGAGTCACTCTCAAGAACCACTCGCCTGAACCCACACTCCCAAGCTAACAAGAGCCCTTTGAGGATCCCCCATAGCTCACCTTGAAGAATACTGCCAGAACCTAGCTTTAACGCAAACCCTTTGATCCAAAGACCAGCAGCATTACGGATCAGACCACCAGCTCCCAAGCAACTAGAATTTCCCATATAACTAACATCTGTATTGATCTTGATCCATCAATCATTCGGAGGATGCCAATGAAGAGAAACCAAGTGCCTATTAAGCTTAGAATTATTACAAAAATTGGCATTAAACCAATCCAACGCATACCTCAAGATAATATTTTGGGGCATAGGGGGAATAGAGAAACCATCCCTAAAAACACAATTGCAGCGCCATTTCCAGATAAACCACAAGGTCAACGAGAACACAAGACTCCAAGGAAGATTGGAAGAGGTACAATGTTTAGATGTCAAGTTCGAGACCATCCAGGTCCGAAAATCATTAGAGAAAGTACCAATAGCAGCACCACCAATTCTACTAACATTCCAAATAGATAGGGAGTACCTACATCCCCTGAATAAATGGTCTAAGGACTCATCATCAGTCAGGCATCTAGGACAAGCAGAGGTAGAAGAGAGCTTGCGGTTGAGTCTCTGAACATTAGTTAAAAGCTTCCCATGACCAATTGACCAAATAAAAGTCTTAATTTTGGGGGGGAGCCTAAGCTTCCAGATAAACTTCCAGGCCCAATCCTCACAATTATCCTCAAAAGTAGACAAATAAGCAGATTTGACTGAAAAATCACCATTAGAAGTTAAACCCCATATACATTTGTCAGGAATATCACTAGAGAAACCAGTATGAATGCAGAAAATGCGTTCAACAATATTAGCAGGCAAACAGAAAGATAGCCACTCAACATTCCACCCATCCACAGTGAGGAAATCACTAACAGATCAATCCAACAAATCATCATCAAGAGGAAATAAAGC
>QANT01006925.1:0-13783 GCA_003254885.1 Purshia tridentata | reverse complement strand
ATGACTTCTAGACCGAGGGTTTCCATATCGACTTCCATCCACGCTGGCTCAAGGGTTTACTACCGAGAAAGAAAACATAGGGTTACCCCCTCTCATTTGACTCTTAAGTGAAGTTTTAGTTCTGACGGAGACACTTTTGAAGTTGAAGTCTTGAATTGGCTCGGCCAGCAAAGTTGGAGTCCTCTTGATATATTTTTCCCTTATTTTATATATTTTATCAAATTCTTTCCTGTTCACACTCATTGCTTCATTAGCCAGAGACATACCCATTTGCCTAAGCACATCTCTCTAATAGCAAATAAGGCAAAATGTGAGGTTCTAAACCCAGACCTTTACTACTACCATCTTCATTTACCTTCATTGTCTTACTGTTTCTCAATCTATCATGTACTTTCCAACAAACCCATTTGTGTTTAGCTTAATAGCAGCATCAACCCACTAAGATCATTGTGGTTTTGGTCATGGAGAACCAGTCCTTTGATCACAGGCTTGGGGTTACATGCAAAGAATGCAAACCTGTTTCGACCAAAAAAGCATACCCGAAATCTGATTGCTTCGTGGATGATGTTGAATTTGTGGATTTGGATCCGAGTCACTCCTTTGAGGTAATGGAGCAACAGGTATTTTGGTATAACTATTTTCCTTCAATGACTATTTTTGTAGAACAAGCATTGTCTATGTCTCCCAACTTTCTGAGAGATAGTCATGAAAGGCATTAGGCTTGAGTCTGTGCTGGTTAATGCGACTCTGGTGCGTGAATTTGCTATCTATGATAGGTGGTTCTCTTGCCCAACAAAACCCAATAAGCTGTTTGTGTACTATGAAACTTCTCATTGACACGCCCCGACCCTCGGGCACGTGACTAAAAACTATTACCTGCAACTGAAACTGATTCCTGAAGCTGTGGGCCCTTTTTCTAAAATCGTGAGCCATCAATATAAAATAATTTCCTGAAAACAACTGTAAGTTACAAAACACATTTATAAAATCAAGCTGTAAAATCTTTTACATAAAAATCAAAGTGTAAAACAAGTTTCTGGAGCACTGCTGGTCCCACTGCCTCGTCTTCTCTCCCCTGCCTCCTCAGCTTGCTAATCCTGCAAAACCAAAACCCTGCACCCAACCATAGGTGCACCGGGTTTACGCACAAACCCGGTAAGCTCACTAGAGCTCGTGTGAGTGAAAACTACTGTAAACCTCAATTTAAACTCAATTAAAATAATCAGTAAAATCATCAAATTCACAATCCTTCTCAAGCCTCAAATCACAGTCAAACCTCAATTCACAACTCATAAACCTTAACCTGATCACCAATCCTTTACCCAATCCAATTCACTGTTCCAAATCTGTAATACCTCAATTATCCTTAAATGATCCTCTAAACTGGAATCACCTCAAATTATATCACAACGTCCTGACTTAGAATCCCACTAGTTTCTCCCAAAATCTTAGAATCCTCGATTATCCATTCAGAACCACCTTAAACCTCAATTAATCGTTCCACTGTTCTCAATAACCTTTAGAACCTACTAAATTCTCAGTTTAAAACCACTAATACTCCGAAACCTTTACTGACCCTTAAATCTCGAATGACCTTTGTTACTCAAACCCCGGTAATCAATTCTTCGCTAAACCTTTAAATTCAAAGTTTCCCAACACTTCACTGTCACCCTTTGAGATTTCCCCTAGCTTTAAACATTTCATAAAAATCCACTGAAACTCTTTGTAGAAATCCGCTTTTAAAATCCATTTGCAAAACTGTTTTAGAAAAACAATAAAGTTGATCAAAGTCCCAATTTATAAAACAAGAATTGAAACTCCGATAAATCAATAAAACTAATCAAAGTCTCAAATTATAAAACAAGACTTAAAGTTCCATAATCAAAACAATCTGTAAGCTGACATGATAAGTAAAACCATCATCCAATTCACATCCAGCTAGCCTGCCGTACATGCGCAGGGCTTACAACCTGCCGTACGCATGCAGGGCCAATATGGAAAATATTATTTTTCAACGTTTTCTTTCGGCAAAACAAAACAGAAGAATCACAATCAATTTAGGTTTCTAAAATTTCATTTATAGATAAAACAAAAATGCGTGAGTAATTCAAAAGGTAATAAAATAAAATCCTTTCAAAATAAATTCTTTTAAGAATTCACATAGAGGGAAGATAATTATAAAGAACATAATTTTCAAAGGAGCGTTTTCCATCTAAGCACCCAAGTAACTTATCCTTCCACCTGCACCGTCGCAACGCTGTCATGCGAGTGGATTCGGTGGCCCTTGTACCGTCGCTTCGCCGTCATACAAGAAGCCAGAATGTCGTACGTGCACGCAGACTGCCCCCAAAGGGAGAGGCATCTCGACACACGGCACAAAGCCTATGTGTGTGCCGTGATGGGTCCCAAAGACTTGTATAACCTGAGAAGCTGAACGAGTAGCAATTGGGTGCTTTGAAAACAGTACCAATCCGAAAACAAATGTCTTTAGTTCCAAACACCAAAATCCACGTTTCAAATTCTTTTTGATATGACGAGAAAATAAATCAAAACTCGGATTTAAAATTAAATCCCTTCTTACAGAACCAACCTTTCCAAAAACTGATAAGTAACATCAAACCTTTATTTTTAACCAAGAATAACTGAGTTCTTAAAATCGGTTTCCAAAACCAAAATCCACACTAAATTACCTTTAAAAAGCAATAACTTTAAAACCCCCAGGAATCCCAATCCTAACCAGAAGTCTCCACCTGGACTCACCGGTCCTCAACAAACCACTAAATCCTTACTTAAAATCCTCACTGAGGCTCCAAACATTACTTAATTTTTGTAACCTCAAATAATCCTTAAATTATCGATTTTCCAATTCTAATTCCGTAACCCCCCTTAACTAGTAACCCGCAACCAAAACAAACAACACACAAGCAACCAAGTAACTAATTAAACTGAGAATTAAAAGGTCCTAGGTTCACTCACCGTGACCACGCGAAAAGACTAAACTGCCCTTCGTGTCCTTCGTGGCTCCAATGCACGGATTCTAAAATCCGGCAGCATAACGGCATTGGGAATACAAATTCCCAAGCCGCGCGTACCTGTTAAGACCAGACAGTCCAAGAAACCAACCAGAAATCACAACCAAGCCCAAAAATCACGAAAACGGGCGGGAACCACCATGCACGGTGGCTACCCGACCCTCGGAAAACACGCGGAAAGTCCGAGAACTCACCCAAACTCACTCACAAGCTCGGGTGGTTGGCCCGAGGCCAAAAACACAGAAAACGGTCGCTGGAACCGTCACACGCAGCGAAACCCACAATGGTCAACGAGCGGTCAACGGCAGTCAACTGCCAAAAACGAAAGTCACGTTTAGCTTAAACGAATTACACAGGGTCGTAGAGAAGATCGAAGGGATCGATTCTCGAACCTGGGTCGACGGCCAAAAGTGGCCAGAAACTGACGAAAACTGGCCGGAAAGCTGGCGGCACACCCACACTCGATCCGCCGCCCACGGCGGTCCAACGGTGCAATCGAACCCACCAACAAGCTGGGCTCGACGAGGGGAGAAGATCTGGGCGGTCGCTGAGCCTCGTCATCGCTGGAAACGCCGAGATCGCCGACTGTGACGCCGACTGCACACTCTCGGATCCTCGCATTCTGGACTGTTCCACGGGAAACCGCCACCACCGGAGGGAAGAGGGAGGCGGCGCGAGCACGGGAAGCCAAAGACCAGGCCGGCCCGTCGCCGGACCCGCCCCTATGCGCCGGCGAAAGGCGCGGCTGGGCTGAGTGTCGCGCGAGAGAGAGAGAACCATCGGGAGAGAGGAGAGAGAAATCTGAGATTTCTGGGGTTCTGTGCCATTTTTAAAAATCCAACTTTTTCAAAATTACCAACTTGCCCCTCTCTTCACACGTCCGTAACTTTCAAACCGTAGCTCCGTTTGACGCGTGCTACGTGTCTACGAACTCGTGAGGACGAGACCTTTCCAACGAACCCAAAGTCAACGCGAAAAGTCCTCCCAAACTAAAAGTCAACTTTTTACCCCAAGTTTAAAAGTCAAACTTTGAGATTTGAAAATCTCCAAAACGTTTTACTTTTCCAGTAAAATCCCGAAAATCTTTAAAAAGCGTTTCAAAACCACTTTGAAAAGTGCGGAGTGTTACACTCATGGCTTAACAATCCATGTCAAGAAATAATTGGCTCAAGGGTATCCACAAAACAAAATATTTGATTCAGTTCATGAGAATGACAACTTATGTACCAAAGCAATTTGAGGTGTCCTTCCCCCGACATGTTGTTCATGTCCTGCTAGAGCTAAGCTCCTTTTTTTGCAACTTATGTACCAAAGTTGGTACTATTAGTCACTTCCAAACACTGTCCTGAAAAATCGTGATTACATTATGTGGATTAGAGATATGACTGCCACCTTCATTTTTTGTCATCATTACTCACCTTCCTATCCACCTTGTTGATGAGGCAGCAATTTATGGTCCAGTGCATTATCATTGGATATATGTGCTCCCAATTCGGAGGTATGTATAAATTATTATGCATGATTTTTTATAAAAGTATTATTGTTTATTGAATCTATTTACTTCTTACAAATGAAAACCAACAATTTTGGCATGGATTGTTAAAGAAAGTGTTTCAATAATTAACCAATTGATAGACTTGTCTCCAAATAAAGCAAAGGCTTCCCTCTTTTGTATCCAATTTTTTTATTTACATGCAATCTATCAAATTTTGTTGTTTTTATTTATTTATTTATTATAATTCATTATTTGTTTTGTTATTATAAATCTTTGCTCCAATTATGTTGTACATTCTCATTCCTATATTTTTTTTATACAGATACCTGCATACACTAAAAAAGTATATTTTGAACAAATATCGTCCTGAGAGCAGCATTGCTCAAGTTGCAATAGGCCTGGCCATAATGCTAATGCACATTATAATGGCACACGCGAAGGACCATCAATTTTTTCAAAACCTAGAAGATCTCCAAGGATTGTTGAACCATTCATTTTAGACCAAGCAACATTTGGTAGGGCACATGCCCTTGCATGCATTCCTCAATTGTCTAGAAGTCCAACCATACATAAGGTAGGCCAGTTTCAATAGAATATGTGGTCAACTAGTTTAATGTATCATCTCAATCAATTAATACAAATTCATTTCATTTTGCTATACAAATTTTTTTATATTCTTAATCAACACGTTGAGCATGAGAAAGAAAATCGAGCCCCGTGAGTAACCGAAATAGAATAAAAAAAACTAGCACAGTTGATGTTTCCTTAGTGGTTCTGCAGATATGTAAGTATCTCTTGTAGCATTATATTTATTAAAAGAACATTTCAAATGTCACGCCCCGACCCTCGGACACGTGAAAAACTACTGAAAACTGCAAACTGTAACTGTTTCCTGAAACTGTGGGCCCTTTTCTGAGACTGTTAGCCATGAATATAAAATAATTTACTGAAACAACTGTAAGTTACAAAAGCACGTTTATAAAAACAAGCTGTAAAACCTTTTTACATGAAAATCAAATTGTAACATCAAGTTCGAAGAAACTGCTGGTCACTCTCCACTGCCTCCTCAGCCTGCTTAACCTGCAAAACCAAACCTTGCACCCAACCACAGGTGCACCGGTTTTAAACACAAACCCGATAAGCTCACTAGAGCTCGTATGAGTGATATCTAACTGGAAACCTCAAATCAAGCTCAAATAAAATAATCAAATCATAGAACCAACTTAAACCTCAAATTGTAAATTCACCCAATTACCAATCAATCCTCCACTAACTGCTACCAACGATTTCCCCTCTGGTAAAACACTGATCCTCAACTTGGTCGCAAAAACCTCTAAACCAAACAAATCTACTAAAGCCCATAATACTCATATATCCTCAAATAATGGAATTAAACCCTTAGCACCAAAGATAAGGAATTCCTAACTTCACAGATTCTCAACCTCAACTCAATCTTCCACTATCCTCAAATAGATTCCTTAAGTTACACCTCAAGCTCAAAACTTAGAAACCAACTAATTTTCCCAATAACTTAGAATCAACCCTCACTTAAACCCTCGATCTCAAATAACCTCTATTACTCAAACCATGGTAACCGATTCTCGCCTAATCCTTTAAATTCAAAATTCTCAACACCTCATTGTCAATCTTGGAGATTCCCCAGCTTTAAAGCATTTCATAAAATTTACGAAAGAGAAAAATAATTACCAATTTCAAATCCGCTTTAAAAACTCTTAGAAATCAATAAATCTGATCAAAGTCTCAAATTAGTAAACAAGAACTGTAATTCAATAATAAAAAACAATCTGTAAACTGACAAGATAAGGAAACAGTCACCCAATCCACATCCAGCTAACCTGCCGTACATGCGCAGGGCCCATAGCTTGCCGTACGCATGCAGGGCCAATAATCCTGCCGTACATGTGCAGAGCCGGAGTTTGTCATACACATACAGGGCCAACAAACTGCCGTACGTGCACGCAGGGCCACCTCCTAAGGGCAAGGCATCCCGACACACGGCCCAAAGCCTATGTGTGTGCCGTGATGGGTCCCAAAGACCTTATGCAATCTGAGAAGCTGAACGAGTACCAATTGGGTGCTCTGAAAACAGTACCAATCCGAAAAGAATATTTTCATTTCAATCACCAAACCAGGTTCAAAACCTTTTGATATGACGAGAAAATTAACCAAAACTCGAACTTAAAATTAAATTCTTTCTTAAAGAACCAAAAGTTACCAAAAACTGATAAGTAAAATCAACCTTTAACGTAAATAAAAAATAAACTAAGTTCTCAAAATCAGTTCCCAGAACCAAAATCCATACTAGCTCACGGCACAAAACATCTTAAAAAGCAATAATCCTTAAACCCCAGGAATCCCAATCCAAATCAAAAGTCTCCACCTGGACTCATTAATCCTCAACAAACCACTAATCCTTACTTAGTCCTCAATTAATCCTTTAAATCGTCAGAAATTCCAATCCTAATTCCATAACCCTCTTAACTAGCAAACAACAACCAAGCACACCAAACAAACAAGTAACTGAACTGGAATTAATTAAACTTAGGTTCACTCACAAAACTGAAACTAATTCACTCACAGTGTTCCGCACGAAAAGACCGAACCGCCCTTCGTGGCTCCTTTGCTCGGATTCTAAAATCCAGCAGCACAACGGCATCGGAAATACAATTCCCGTGCCAAGCGTACCTGTTAAGACCAGACAACCCAAGAAACAAACCAGAGTTCACAACCAAGCTAAGAAATCACAGAAACGGGCGGGAACCACCACGCACGGTGGCTGCCCGACCCTCGGAAAACACACAGAAAGTCAAGAAGCTCACCCAAACTCACCCACCGGTTCGGGTGGTTGGCCTGAGGCCAAAAACCAAGGAACAGGTTGCTGGCGCCACCACACGCAGCGAGACCGACGGCGGTCAACTGCACAAAACTGAAACTCACATTTAGTTAAAACGAACTACACATGCACGTAGAGTACGTGGAGGGGACCAAAACTCAAACCTGGGTCGACTGCCAAAAGTGGCCGGAAAAGGAGGAAAACTGGCCGAAAAGCCTCCGGCCTCCCTAGCTTCGATCCGCTGCCCACGGCGGTCCAACGGCGAAATCAAACCCACCAACACGCTGGGCTCGACGAGTAGAGAAGATCTGGGCAGGTGGGAGGTCACGTTGTCACCGAAATCACTGCGATCACCGCCGTGACGCCGACTGTGCATGAACTGGAGCTCGTGTTCTGGGCTGTTCCGGGCTGAACCGTGGCTACGGGAAGGTGGCGAGCACGGCGAGCTAAAGTCCGAGCCCAGCCGCCGCCGGACGGCCCTCACACGCCGGTGGAAGGCGCGGCTGGGAGAGAGTGTCGCGAGAGAGAGAGAACCTTCGGGAGAGAGGAGAGAGAAACTCAAATGAAATCTGGGTTTCTGTGCCTTTTTAAAATCCAACTTTTCCAAAATTACAAACTTGCCCCTCTCTTCACACGTCCGTAACTTCCAAACCGTAGCTCCGTTTGACGCGTACTACGTGTCTACGAACTCGTGAGAACGAGACCTTTCTAACGAACCCAAAGTCAAAGCCAAAACTTTGCTCGAACTCAAAGTCAACTTTTGCCCCCAAGTTAAAAATCAAACTTTAAAAAATTTAAAAATGCCCAAAATGTTTTACTTTTCCAGTAAAATCCCGAAAACCTTTAAAATCTTTTCAAAACACTTTGGAAGGTATGGGGTGTTACATCAAATAAGACTAAACATGGTAGTTACAACTTGATTGTACTGCAGGTTGATGACCAAATTATAAATGGTAGACCATGACTACTGTTACCACCTCTCTTAATTTTATATAAAGCATTGAAAAAGGTGAAGCAAACTCCAAAATTATACAAGAAATATAATAGCACTGGACCTCTATTTTCTTGTCGATATTTGAGCTTGTAACAGGGCAGACGCAACCCTCGGATGCTAGAGCTTTGGCTTGAGAGTCGCTAGACTTAAGACACTTTGACCCCTAGACTAGCTGTGTGTCACGGTCTGCTTTTGGAGTCAAGCATTTGTGACATTAACATGAAGTATGGAGGGTCAAATGGCAAGAGATTGGCATTCGTTTGGCGAAGAGTGGCTATGTTGCGTGCGTAGAAGGGCATTTCAGTAATTTGGTAGTTTTGGGTCCTTCTAGTTGGAATTTGGGAAATCTAAAAATACTGTTGAATCTGAGAGGCCTAAACGAGTCCAACGCAACTGACGGATCGTCATTCGGAGTTCGGATGAATTTATTATGGGCCATTATGACACTTCGTGGAAAGTGATGTTTCCTCCTATTTTATGAAGAAATGCATAAAATGTTCTTTAGGAGGGGCGTTAAGAAAGCTATTCTAGGACCCTTTGGGGACCTAGGGGGACGAGCATATGACTTCCAGAGGGCAGTTACATGTCTCAGTGGCACATGAGGTGACACGAACAGTACAAGCGAGCGGGAGTGCTTATATTACGCTGCTCGCGTGCTGACGAGGCTACGTGAGAGAATTCCTTATGCCGCACAACATGCTCAACATGTAAGCTATATCTGAACTCCTGGGACTTCATAATGCGCAATGACCATGGAGTACTCAACGAGGGCATCGGCTTGGGTTCGGCCATGCATAAGAGATGATGCTAGCACACACAGGAGGGGCGCCCCCGTGCTAACGAGTAAAGACAAATGTGGGGCATCGAAGAAGGATTGCTCAATCGGGTGGTACGCTCGCCAATTGGCTTGCATGTTCAACTTGAGGAAAGGACTATGGGCATGAGCTAGCCTTAGTGCCATGACGGACAATGATGTGCTAACAATGCAAGACTCGATATAAAGAATGGAATGCTGGCACTATAAGAACCTATCGGTTGTGCGAGTGTCTTGGCTAACTACCATTGGCACAAGGAAGCGATCGTATAGTCATTGTGAGCGAGACTCAAGGGAGTAGTTCTTGTTGGCAAACCTCGAGACGGGTCAAAATCATGAATGAAGCTTATGAGGAAGGATGGCTGGCCTTGGTTCAGAGGAATCTTGGCACCGCACGGTCATATTCAATTGCGTGAAAAGTCAGACCGTGACACTGTGCGTGACCCCTCTGCATACCAAGTGTTTGATGATTTGCTTGAATGACTGAAGGAAGAAGGCTCATGTAAAAAAAAGAAGGAACAATACTCACGTGCGCTGTAGCTGGTTCTTATTTATTTTTTAAGTTGCCTAAAGTGAAAAAATAAATAAAATCTAATTAACTAAACATAGATAAGATATTAATCCAAACACACATAGTTCACCCCTACCCATCCAAACTAGTCGCGGACTTGCCATCACACTGGCGCCTCCATGTATTTTTCCCTCAAAGCTTAGACCCTCTCTCTTGACTTGGTTCTATTTGATTTGAGCATTTCATTTTAATTTGTAATTTGCTTAATTACAAATTATTTGGACTTTTCGATTTTCATTCTATTTAATCCTTTTTTCTTTGTTAATTCATTGATTAGGTTGTTTAGTAATGACTTTCGGTGGACTGTTAGTAAAAGACAATTTTGGAATTGAAATTTTGGATTGTTTATTTACTAATGTCGGTGGAAGGCTAAAATATATGTGTTGGCTTGATTAGTTTATCTAGTAGTTTAATTGGGGTTGTTAATTAATTTTAGTAATCAATTCGGTTATAATGTGTTCTATATATAATGTGTAGTTTAATTGGGTTCTATATATAATATGTTTTGATTGGGGTAATTGTTATGTATAGAATTATCAAATGATATTTTAAGAGAAAATAATTAACGGGGAGTTTGGTTAATCCGGATAGTTCAAGACAAAATGAGTTAGATAAGGTTTTAGCTAATCTTTAGACAGATCCTGGTATAAGAATTGGAATGGTAGATTATAATCCTAATATTCGAGATGAGGTTCAACGATCATATTTACAAAAGGGACCTTGTCAGTCGGGAGCCATACATTCCCACAAAATAATGAATAAGGAAATGAGTGACACTTCATTGTCGGATGGTTTTACAATATGACCCCCTGGACTAAAAATTATGGATCCGCCACTACTTGTTTATGAAGTGTAATCGGAGAAGTATCTAATTAATATTTTAATCAAATTTGTAGAATTAGGAGTTGTTCTTAATTTCATGTGAATGACAGAAAGTTCACATCCTTATCCGGCTTATAGCATCCTAGGTAGTTAATTAAGTGCCTAAAAGGATATATAAGAGATCGGTATATATATGCACGGTTAAACAAAGATTAATTACAAAGAATAGGAAATAATCAAAAGGCATGTGTAGGACAAACATGCAATGCTTTTATTTCTTTAAAAATTGTAACAACATTGAGGTAACTCTATATTAATCTTGAATGACCAAATCGATATTGTGACTTGTCCAGCAACATCGATCAAGCTGGCCATGCACAACCGACTTTATTAATGCACATAAAAACAAGAACACACTATAATAGTACAACCCACCTGGAAAACTTGACTTAAAGTGACTTGAAAATTAATCATGATGAATGATCGATCGTAATAGTATAATTAATGAGAATTCATGCACCATAATCTGTATATGGATCGATCGATCATTTACATGATTGTGCAATTGTGAGGGTTCTCTTCACTCAAACATTGAGAAAGGGTGACACAATTTCCAAGCACTCCACCGCCATAACTGTTATAAACGGGCCTTTCACAATAACCATCATACTGAACGTAAGGGGCTACCGGTGCACCATAATTATTATAGCATGGCCCACCCGGATGCCCATGAAAACAATTCGAACAACACGTGTTAAAAGGAACTGGCGGGGTTGGGACTTGTGCACCATTTCCATTGTAGCATGGCCCACCCGGACTCCTGTGAAAACAATTTGAACAACATGTGTTAAAAGGAACTGGCTGGGTTGGGATTCGTGTACCATGCTCACTGTAACATGGCCCACCCGAATTCCCATGATAACAATCCGAACAACACGTATTAAAAGGCACTGGGTGGGTCTCTGCATTTTTAGGCTTGGGTGGGTCTTTAGGCTCCTTTGCATCTTTGGGCTTGGGTGGGTCTTTAACCTCCTCTGCATCTTTGGGCTTAGGTGGGTCTTCGGGCTTCTCGGAGTCTTTCGACTTCTCTGGATCTTTGGGCTTTTTTGGTGGTTTGGGCTTGGGTGGCTCTTTGATCTCAATGCTTTTAATGGCATCCCCACCTTTGCAACATAGCTTCTCCCTGATCTTTTCAGGACTACAACAAACCACTCTAATGGTCACCAAGTTTTGCTTTCGTCATATATCTGGTCTCGTATTTCTTTCCCAAAATCGAATACAACATTCCACATAAAAGATTTACTTAGTTCACATTTCTTTCCTTAAAATAATAAGAGGCAAAGTAACTTTTTGTGTTGCTTTATATATAATTAATTTAGCTACTATAAATTAGATTGATTAGGATGTTAGTGAAATGAGAATATAATTAATTACGGATAAACACATATAGGTTCATATAGAAATAGACAAATTAGAGAAAAAAGAGACTCACGAGGGAATTTGTAGAGAACCTTTTTGACCTTCTTATAGGATTTGTGGCACTCAAGGTCCACATTAAGTACCATTATGGTGACCAGAAATCATTTGTAACAATAAAAAAAATGTACATATATTAAGCAATGATAATTGAGAATTTCAGAGAAGAAATGATTAATATATATATATATATATATATATATAAAATAGATTTTTGTGCGGAAGCATAGAAAGTAGGTGAGAAGTTTCGTTGTTGGTTCGTGGAATAGCTACAAAGAATCAGATTCTCACAGGGAAGATCGAGTGGTAGTATGTGACAAAATGAAGAACAAAGAGCCAACAAAACCAGCAAAATGGCATGCACTTGAAGAAAAATAATAGCAACCACTAAAAATTAAAAGAGATTATGAAATGGGTTATCTAGAGAAAAAGAAAAGGATCCAAATCAAAGCATAAACTTTACCAACATACCTTTGTTTCCTTTTCCGCCATTGGAGTGAGTGATGATCAGGCTCAGATCTGAACCTCAACCTCAACTAAAATTATTGAATAGGACGTACGTACTGGAACTGGAGTCTCGGTGATTGAGGAATTGGGTATAAAAACACAGAGAGAGAGAGGGAGAGTGAAAGAGTGAGCTCACAAATTGTTTGTGCAGAAACTAATTAAGGTTCCAATTAAGGGGATGTACGTGAACACGTAATTGTTTTGAAAATTCGATTCTCATGGTGTGATTGGAGTTGTAGTACGTTATACTGTCGGGTTGATATTGACAGCCCCTTCTCTGAGTAGGCTGAAAGATTCCTGAAGAATCACTGATGGTCCTACGAAATGTGCTTCCCAGTCCTTGAACCATGGAGCTTGTAATGGTGCTTGTGATTAATTCAATAATAGGAGTTGGAAAAATGCTTGTGGCATTCGAACATAAATGAGTTTAGTAAGATAAATTCCCAACACCTTTTTAAGTTTTTTATGGTTTCATCTAATGGGGGATACGTAGGTGGTAGTTGGGTTATGATGTACTTCAAAATGAATTAACAATAAAGATTTCATCATATATATTCTCCTTAATCATTCTGGATTAGTAATATCATGGTTTGTTTTCTTATCTTATCACTTATTTTTTATTTTTTTATTATAAAGTAAATGATTTTAAAGTTCATTTTATACTTCTTAAGGGTATCTTTTAATAAAATATTATACATATGGTATTATAGTTATAAATATATACATGCTATACATTGCTATTTGCAATATTGACTAAGTTAATAATTATTAGGCTTATTAATAGATTTGCCTCTTGAAACAATTTTTAATTTTTTTTTTTCACTTTGTCCACTGAAAATTAAATTCTCTCACTTTGCCACCCCAAACTTTATAAATGACTTCCAATAGTCAAATTTTCTCAACTTCATATATTATTCCAATTTTTTATCCCAACTATGGCTCGACTCTTTACCTATCAAACCTCTACCAAAATTAGCAATATTATGTTAGTTTTGAAGCTATGCATCTGCTCTTTACAATCATATAAAAATGACTCAAAACGGAGCTCTAGAACTCAAGATAATGGATAGAGTTAAGACTGTAAATTAGTGTAAAGTTAGAGAGGCAAAATAGAAAGATTTAACTTTCAGGGAGAAAACTGAAAAAATATATATATTTTAAGAGTAAATCTATGAATAACCCGAATTATTATTGTAAACTGATCATAATATCGAAAGG
>QANT01006923.1:0-36275 GCA_003254885.1 Purshia tridentata | reverse complement strand
TGTGGGGTCCAGTGAGGGGTCCGATGAGAGAGGGAGGAAGAGAGATTTTTATTTTTATTTTACTGCAGGGCAAAAAAGGAAAAAAATAGAAAAAAGTTGAGAGGGTAATCAACTCAGCATCAAAGAGTGGTCGATATAGCCTGGGCCAATTTTTAATTGGAAACAATAAAACAGTTACACAACCATATCAATACCCATTTTATCATGTGGGGCTCACTTCTTTTTTATTAATTAGTGTTTTTAATTACTTATGTAGTGGGCTCCACGTGATAAATTGGCTGGGTGGTGGCGAAGAGGGTTGCTCAAGGTCAACCCGACCTTTCCAAATGGTAAGGGGAGGTCAGGGTCAACCCGGCCTTTCAAGATGTTAAGGTATGTGTTAATTATTAAAAATTAAAAATTAATCAATTTATATTAAAAATTATGCATCTAATCAACCTGCCAAGTGAAGGGGTAAAATTGGCATATGCAAAGACAAAAATTAATAGTAGAGTAGCTAAATTTATCATAGATCTATCTCAAGATTAATTGTTTAATTTTCTCTTGATCATTAGGAAATCCCAATTGGACCTATAGATATTGCACCTCATGAACACATTTCTTGTCATTGTGATTTGATTTGAATATGAATTCAAAGATTAAAAATATAAACACTCACCACAACTTACAATTGAATAATATGCCGGCTCCTTCATTTATGGAGATGAATCAGAATCAAGGTTTCTACTTTAAGTTGCTACCAAAAACATCTCAAAAAGTTGACAAGGAAATGGAACAAGTAATTATCTTGATCAAGCATTTCATGTCGAACTAATCTTTCCAAGATGATATTCTGAGGCAGAAGCTCACTGTAGTAGAGCAAGGTGGAGACTGAGGCAGCAGGCGAGCCAATTAGGGATGTTAGTAGCCTCACCAGTGACCTAAACATCAATGGTGCAAGAGACTGCACCAACAAAACACACAATCACACATTGAATCAAACAAAAAAACAAAAACTATGGGGTTTGATCAGACATACCATGGCTTTGGTGAGCGAGGAGAGCAAGGAGGAGTTGAAAATGTGATTGTGAATGGAGACATAGAGGGGGGTTTTGGGGTTCGGATTGTGTTGGTGTTGGTGTTGTTCTCTCTACTCTAGCTGTCAATCTTCAGCGGTCATTCAGACCTACCCGTCCATATTTCTGTAATTTTGACAAACAGGGAAGAAAATTGGGTGGTGCTTAATTGCATACATACCACATTGAGTAGGTGGACTATTATTCAGGTAACTTTGCTATGTGCCAAAAACCCCAATTCTCTTTTTGTCTCTTCTATAAATCAACACCCAATTCTCCTTTTGCTGTCTCAAAATTGCTTTCCCATTTTCTTCAACTGGGTATCAATTAATCAGTTTGACAGATTTTAACTCATGGGATTATGGGAAATGTTATTTTCATCACCATCTAATCTAAAATCCAAATTAATCAGCTCCTTCAATTTATTGATAATTTTTTGTCCTCCCAACAATTTGGATTCCTTAATTGTTTATTTTATTTTTCTTAACTTTTAATGAATATACTATCTGGTCCTTCGTAGAAATGCTCATGGAGTCGGTCATTTTGACCCTTTATCTGCTATAATTTTTGTCAGCGGTCCTTGTATTGTAGGTGATAAGCTGTGGAAACAGAGGACTCATGAGTCATGGCATATTGTTTCTAGAAGTGAACAGTAACTCGTAACACAGGGCATGAGATTCTATGATTCTACCCACATCTTTGTTAAGTCGCAATATGGGTATTCAAAGGAAGTGGATTTTATTTTTCTCATATCCTAATTTTAACTTTACAATAATTTACATTTTTTTAATATTTATAATTAAATTGAAATCAGGATATGACTATATGGGTGATGGGTGATGAGTGGGCTTGTAGAAAAACAAGAAAATGGATGAACAAGCAATTGGGCCCGTTGCATAATATTCATGTCTCCTTGACTTTGATGGCCATCCCAAGAACATTCGTACATAATAAATTTGTATGATTCAATTCACCCGTAATTTTCAAAGAAACAAAAGGCAAGTCAACAAAATGCATAGGTCACCAATCCAAAATTTCATTCAATTTTGGTCACAGAACCACACCCTCCAACTTGCAAGTGTGCAATTCATGGTTGCAATTAATGGTTGAATATTAAGATAAAATGAGAGGATCGAGTGAAAATTATGTAATCTTAGACCCAAAGCAAGTTATACAAGTTACAAGTAAGCACTTTTTTGTGAGAGATATAGATCAGACTGTCATACACAAAAAACACTTGAGCAAGCGTCAATGGCTAAACTGAAGAGCCTTGTGCTTCTCTTTTTCTCATGTTTCTGCATGCAATCTTTTATTTCTTCTCATGCACAAACTGCATTTACTATACTCAAGCAAGGCCAACAGCTACAAGACAAGGCTAGTGATCATCTTGCTTCTGAAAATAGTTTATTCAAGCTAGGCTTCATCAGTCCTGGTACTGCAAGCATTTCTGGTGCTGCAAGTAATCGTTACTTGGGAATATATTACAGAAAACTACCACATCATCCAGATGCAGTGTGGGTAGCAAACCCGGAAACTCCAATCTCCGATTCATCAGGAGTATTGGAAGTGGATAGTGATGGAATATTGAAGCTCATACATGGTGGAGGCCAAATATCAGTGTCAGATTCCAATCAAACAGTTTCTGGTAATGTGACTGCCTCTTTACTTGATACCGGAAATCTTGTCTTAAGAGAAGTGACTTCAAATGGAACATTTGGAACTGTTTTGTGGGAAAGCTTTAGCCATCCAACCAACACATTGTTTCCGGGAATGAAATTAGGCATTGATTTTAAGAATGGAAAGAATTTGACACTTTCTTCATGGTTCAGTGATCAAATCCCTGCACCGGGTGCTTTCAGGCTTGGCGTGGATCCTGGCAGCACCAACCAATTGATCATCTGGCGGCGAGAGGATGTTTACTGGACCAGTGGGGTCTGGAGAAATGGTAGTTTTCAAGCAGCCCCTGAACTGACAGAAAGGGTTGATTTATTTGACTTCACTTTTGTTTCAAACAAGGAGGAGAAGTACTTTTCTTATTCTGTTAAAAATAGTTCAACGGTTTCAAGGTGGGAACTGAATTCTTGGGGCCAAATCTTGCAGTCTATTTTAGACCCAAATGGTCCTAAATGGGAGAGCAAATCTACCAGTCCCTGCAAATTCAACCCGTCTTATGCGGATGCCATGTGCATAGAGGAGAATCCCTCTGAATGCAGGAATGGCTCTGAGCTGTTTGCTCCAGTAAAAGGCTATTTTGATGGAACTGAATTTCTAAATGCTGATAATAATACTAACTTGGTTCTTAGTGATTGTCACGCTACTTGCTGGAGTGATTGCACCTGTACCGGCTACGAAAGTGTATATCCCAATGGGACTGGATGTGTGTTTATGAGTAACAGAACAAAATTTGTGCAGAATAATTACTTTGGAGTTACTTTTGTCCTTACTATAGGGAATAATAGCACAGGTATATCTACTGCAACTCTGCATCTTGTCATATATTCTTCCTTAATTTCCGACTCTATAACTTTAGCTCTATGCTGTTTTGAATTACCTTTAGATTTTAGTAATATACTCAAACTAATATATATAATAAGAAAATTAAGCAATGGTGAGTTTCTGCTATGCCTATGTGAGACTTTTGAATCTTGTAACAAAATAACATCGAACCTGATCCATCAGCTCTCAAGGACTTCAAGTACTTATCAAGGCTAATTTTGTTGTTGGGTTTAGATGAAACACCTACTGAAGGAGGCAAAAAGAGCGGCTCAACGAGAAGTACAAAGATAAAATGGTGGATATGGTTTATCATAGGCATTATAGTCGCTGTGGCAGTGCTACTTATAGGCTACTTCTGCTACAAAAGGAAAAGAAAACTCAGACTCAAGCAACCCACTGGTAAGTAGGAACCATATAGGACTTTGTTTCTTTTTAATTTATGATCAATTTGCATGTACAAGTAACTTTAGATACTATTGCATTCATCAGGATATCATACAGGCAGACAAGGATTAGTTGGGTCTACATCTAAAATTATCAGACTAGGCAATGTATACAAGCTCAAAACAGGCAAAAGGATAGGGCAGGAGTTTCGGATGTTCAGTTTTTCTGATATAGTGGCTGCAACAGATGACTTTTCATTTGCCAGAAAGCTTGGAGAGGGTGGTTTTGGACCAGTTTACAAGGTAAAATCCAATCTAAGTTTATCAAATAATGGTCATCTCGGAAAATTGGTCTGACATATAAAAAAATGTAGGGGGTATTGCCAGATGGGCAACAGGTGGGAGTAAAGAGACTTGCAAGACATTCAGGACAAGGACTAGAAGAATTCATGAATGAAATTACACTTATAGCTGAGCTTCAACATAGTAATCTTGTTCGACTTTTGGGCTGCTGCATTCAAGAAGAAGAGAAGATTCTGATTTATGAATACATGACAAATACAAGCTTGGATGTCTTCCTATTTGGTTTGTCTATAATTCCTTGCAAATGCAAAGACTCCCCTCTTCCCCTTTTCCTCCCTCCCTCATCTGTAATCTGCTTAATCTGGCATCTTTTATTTGATTATGATGTTGACCACTAAGTCTAAGCATACTATGAATTCCACTTTAACTGCAGATTCTACTAGAGTGATGCAATTAGATTGGCAAAGACGCATCAACATCATTGAAGGGATTGCACAAGGACTTCTTTATCTTCATAAGTATTCTAGAGTTAGAGTCATACATAGAGATCTGAAAGCTAGCAACATTTTACTTGATGAAAATATGAATCCTAAGATATCAGATTTTGGAATGGCAAGAATTTTTGGACAGAATGAGTCCAGGGCAAATACTAATAGAGTTGTTGGAACATAGTAAGTACAAAACAAATATTCATAGTAATGTCCTCCAAACAGCACTGTAACCTTTATATAGTTGCTTTTTTTCTTCTAAAAATGAATGTTTTCTAAATTTCATATGATGATTTTGTGCAGTGGCTATATGTCTCCAGAGTATGCCATGAATGGCATTTTCTCAGAGAAGTCTGATGTTTACAGCTTTGGAGTTTTACTGCTGGAGATAGTGAGTGGCCAAAAGAACATTGCTTTTGTTACATCTACTGCTCTCAGCCTTGTTGAACTTGTAAGTTATAAAGATGGATTAAAATTGGCATTAAATTTCAACTAGATGGCATAAATATCACTCACATAATGCATTGATAATTTGAATTATTGCAGGCTTGGGATTTTTGGAAACGAGGTGATAGTCTAGAGCTAAAGGACAAATCATTGGACTCATTCCCCAAAGAAGAAGTTGCAAAGGTTATTCATGTTGGTCTCCTATGTGTGCAAGAGTATGCAGTAGATAGACCTACCATGTCAGAAGTCATATCCATGCTTACAAGTGATATCATGTTTTTGCCTCATCCAAAACAGCCTGCATTCTCTCTTTCAAGAAGTGAAGTCATCACAATCTGATGGAAGGCCAGATATGGGTTCAGCAAGTATAACCATAACTGTGATGAAAGCTAGATAAATATACTACTTTCAGGTCAATTAATTCCATGCATCAAATATTATACCAACAGACATTTAACTACAGATTTTTGTTCATATATGCTTTTAAGTAATTGTCTTTTCTGGGATAAAAATTGAGCATAGTAAGTAGGATTATTTGTTCTCCTTTCTCTTTCCATAAAAATTTCGATGCTGAGTCATGCTTCATGAATGAGGTCGATTACCCAAAATTGCAGCAACAAAAATACAACCAAAAGAACATATTGCACAACACTTTGAAACATAGAGCAGATACACACAAGAAAACTAATACCAAAGGATTCATGAATGAGGATTATGTGTTGTCCACTCTATCTCTCTTGGTCAGAGGATTGAGGATTCAAACTTGATCAAAACTATTATAGCTGTCTGATTTGATGACTTAGTTGTAATTGTACCTGAACTCAAGTATATATATGAATTTATTTAGCTGAAAAACATTTCATCCTCCGAAAAGGACAAAAATTGTAAACAATGGTTGGTTGTGCATGGGTCATTTGTCTTTTCTATTATTTTTTTATTTCTTTGTACCAGGAAATTGGAAAACCAACCTCAACAACTTACTCAAATAACTAGCCTGATAGAGTTAAAAAGTCCTTGTCAAAGTTTATATGTATATAGTATTGCATCAAGGTGAAATCAAATGCAACCCAAATTGGCCATTACTGGACATAGTTATGTTTTTTATTATATTTTTACTGGATGTCCCAGCGTTCAGCCTTAGAATTGGGCCTTATTTGATTACTTTGGCCCATGTTTCCAATGTCATACCTGTGAGTCTGTGACACACAAACTTGGGCATGCTTTGAAGTTAACGGGCAATTTTATTTCCATCACATTTAAAAAAATTAAGGACTTAATTTCAAGATTTGTTCACACTGACAGTCGGAAACTTGTTCAAAAATGGCAGAAGAATTGGGTTACATTAAGTAGTGGACCCTTCCTTATTCGTTGACCGTTTGGCGGCTTTAAATTTTGGTTGCGGTCTTCATAGGTAATATTGTAATAACCAGCTCAATCTGAAACAGAGGACACATGACCTATTCTTTTCAAAGTAGACACACATATGGGAATGTTGGACTTTTTCTGCAATTAGTTCTAATATGGGTTGGCTTGTATGACTTGGACCATGGTGGGCCCAGTGTGCACGACTTAATGGCCAAGAACCTTCGGAGATGAGTGTACATAATTCGATGGCCATCCTTATTACCAATTCAAAGAAATGTAGAACAAGTCAATAAAATCCACAGGTCACTGTCCAAAATGTCAACCAGTTTTGGTCACATTCAGTATCAAAATTGTGCAAGTAACTAGCGGCAATTGTAGTCTCCTAACCCAAAAGGTTATTCTAGTTATACATACACTTTTGTGAGAGATTAATAGATCAAACAGAGAACATCTAGCCAAATGGCTAAACTGAGAAGCCTTGTGTTTCTCTTCTTCTCATGTTTCTGGGTGCAATATTTAGTTTCTTCTTCTGCAGAAATAGTATATAAACTGAATCAAGGCGAAGAGATAAGTGACCAGAATGCTGATCATCTTGTTTCTGAAAATGGTTTCTACAAGGTAGGCTTCTTCAGTCCTGGAATTACAAGTAAGCTTGGTGCTACAAGTAATCGGTTCTTGGGAATATGGTACAGCAAACTACCTAATCATCCAGATGCAGTGTGGGTGGCGAACCCAGAAACTCCGATCAACGATTCATCTTCAGTATTGACATTGGATAGTGATGGAAATTTGAAGATCATACATGATGGAGGGCAAATATATGTATCAAATATCAATCAAACAGTTTCTAGTAATGTGACAGCCGCTATACAGGGTGATGGAAATCTTGTTATAAGAGAAGTATCGACTGGAAACGTTTTATGGGAAAGTTTTAATTATCCAACCAACACATTGTTGCCTGCAATGAAGTTAGGCATGAACCTTAGGACAGGACAGAATTGGACACTTTCTTCATGGTTCAGTGATCAAGTCCCCCCACCAGGTGCTTTCAGGCTTGGTGTGGATCCCGGCAGCACCAATCAATTGATCGTCTGGCGGCGAGACAATGTATACTGGACCAGTGGGGTCTGGGAAAATGGAGGTTTTCAAGCAGCCCCTGAACTGACAGGAAGGGTGGATTTATTTGAGTTCAGTTTTGTTTCAAACAAGGATGAAAAGTACTTTTCTTTTTCTGTTAAGAATAGTTCTACTCTTTCAAGGTGGGAACTGAATACTTGGGGACAAATCTCTCAGTCCATATTAACCCCAAATGGTACTTCTTGGGAGAGTACAGAGACCAGTCCATGCGAATTCAACCCGAATTATCCGGATGCCATATGCATAGAGGAGAAGCCCTCTGAATGCAGCAATGGTTCTGAGATATTTGTGCCCAAAAATGGGTATTTATCAAATGGAGCTGAATCAACATACCATGATAATAATACTAAGTTGGCTCTGAGTGATTGTCAAACTACTTGCTGGAGCGATTGCACCTGTATTGGCTACGAAACTATATATCCCAATGGGTCTGGATGTCTGTTTTTGAGTAAAGGAGCACAATTTGTCCAGAATGATTACTTTGGAGTTACTTATCTACGTACCGTAGCGAATAATAGCAAAGGTATATCAGACCTCATAACCAAAACTGTGTCTATCTACTACATCTCTGCATCTTTGCTGTTTTAAATTTCTTTTAGATGTTAAAAAATGCTTAAGTTAATGTGATGCTTACGACACCTGTTAAATTAAATGCAACAGGAAATACAAAGAAAAAATGGTGGATATGGGTAATCATAGGCATTATACTTGCTGTTGCAGTGCTACTTATAGGCTACTTGTGCTACTACATAAGGAAAAGAAAACTTAGTCTCATGCAACAAACTGGTAAGTACAAAGTGCATAGGATTTTCTTGCTGTTGACTCATGAATTTTATGTACAAGTAACTTCAGATACCTACTTCATTCATCGGAATGCAGACCAGGTGGAAACAAGCCAAGAGCAAGGTTTGCTTGAGTTGAGATCTCAAATTAGCAACTTCGACGATGCATACAAGCTCAAAACAGGCAAACGGCGAGGGCATGAATTTCAGTTGTTCAGTTTTCCTGAAATGGTGGCTGCAACAGATGACTTTTCATTTGCCAGCAAGCTTGGAGAGGGTGGTTTTGGACCAGTTTACAAGGTAAAATATAATCTAAGTTGATCAAATAATGGCCATACGAGACTGAAAATTGGTATCTGACATCTAAAAATAATGTAGGGGGTATTAGCAGATGGGCAACTGGTGGCAATAAAGAGACTTTCGAAACATTCAGGACAAGGGCTACAAGAATTCATGAATGAGGTTACACTAATAGCTGACCTTCAACATAGTAATCTTGTTCGGCTTTTGGGTTATTGCATTCAAGGAGAAGAGAAGATTCTGATCTACGAATACATGACAAATACAAGCTTGGATGCATTTCTCTTTGGTTTGTCCATAATTCCTTTAAAATTCAAAGATTCTCCTCTTCCACCTCATCTTGTAATTGATTATTATTAATTTTTTTTTTCAGAGTTTATTATGTTGACCACTAAGCATACTATGAATTCCACTTAACTGCAGATTCTACTAGAGTGAAGCAATTACATTGGCAATCACGAGTCAACATCATTGAAGGGATTGCACAAGGACTTCTCTATCTTCATAAGTATTCTAGAGTTAGAGTCATCCACAGAGATCTGAAAGCTAGCAACATTTTACTTGATGAAAATATGAAGCCTAAGATATCAGATTTTGGGATGGCCAGAATTTTCGGACAGAATGAATCCAGAGCAAATACAAATAGAGTTGTTGGAACATAGTAAGTACAAAAACAAAAATGTATGATGTATAATATATATACATATATCATAGTAATGTCTTCCAATAAGCACCATAACATTTATATATTTGCTTTCTGTAGAAATGAACGTTCTCTAAATTTCATATGATGATTTTGTGCAGTGGATATATGTCACCTGAGTATGCCATGAACGGCATTTTCTCAGAGAAGTCTGACGTTTACAGCTTTGGAGTTTTACTGCTGGAGATCGTGAGTGGCAGAAAGAACACTGCTTTTGTTTCATCTAAAGCTTTTAGCCTTATTGAACTAGTAAGTTATAAAGAAAGATCAAAATTTGGCATTTAATTTCAACTAGAACAAAAAGATAGCCTAAAACGATTGAAGACTCACATACTGCATTGATATTTAAATGATTGCAGGCCTGGGATTTGTGGAAACAAGGTGATAGTCTAGAGCTAAAGGACACATCATTGGACTCATGCCCCAAGGACGAAGTTACAAAGTATATTCATGTTGGTCTCCTATGTGTGCAAGAGTATGCAACAGATAGACCTACCATGTCAGAAGTCATAAACATGCTTAAAAGCGATACCATGTTTTTGCCTGATCCAAAACACCCTGCTTACTCTATTTCGAAAAGTGAAGCTGGGTCATCACAACCTGATGGAAGGTCGGATATTGATTCAGTAAATGGTGTATCCATAACTGTGATGGAAGCTAGATAAAGACACTACTCTCATATTCCATAGGATAGTATCCTAGAGGACATAAATGAGTGTAAAAATGTAAATTCTGAATTTCTGAATGTATGACACAAGAAGTTGGCTTTATGACATTAGTTCCTGAACTAATTACTAATTCCTCCAATTTTAGCTGTAAAAGGACACCCATTTCATCAAAAATACAATCTAACATTCAATATCAAAAAAATATTCAAAAGATAGCGTAATCCTTCGAACTCATACAGTGGGAAAGCACTTAAACCTACAGCAACACTACAAGCTCAAGACCATCAAATTTAATGGGCTTTTAAGAATCTAGGTCTTGCTAGATTCCAGAGACAAGTCGTTCTTATCTGGGTCAATCTTTTCAGGAGACTCCTCCTCTTGCTCTTGCTCTTCCTCTTCCTCTTTCTTCTCCTCCTCCTCTTCATCTTCTTCAGGCGGGTCATACGGCATTGGAGGTGGTAAAGGTGTCTTCATGGGACTAAACTGTGGAAAAATGTCAGGTCTGCGCCCTGGCTTAGGCCTCTCCCACTCCTGCAATGCAATTATGCAAATCAAAAACAAATTAGAACCAACAATTTCAAAACCAATCCACAGACCACACAGCATGGTAAGAAAAAGAAGGAGCATACTATTGGGAAATCCAGAGGGTTTCGGCGAGTGAGTTTCTCCTCATCTGGGGCCATACACACCACTTGACTGCGATGCCGTCGAGGAGCGAAACGTGAGGATGAGGAAGCTGGGGTTGCTGAAAGAGATAGCCTTCTCCAAGTGGGATATACACTCAGCGTTGAGAGGCAACTAGAAGCCATCATTTCTGGTTTTTGTCCTTCTTCTTCTTCTTCGTCTTGGAGTTTGAGTTGAGTTTGGGCTTTGTCTGTCTTTCAGGTCTCAGCTGCTGAGGCCAACCGCCTCACTCACACGCTCAAAGCTTCTCTACCTCTACCTGTCTTTATTTCTCTCTGGAAGACCATACCCACAATTCCTCATTGATTTCCTCACCCTTATTTTAATTACTTATTTGTCAAATACTTATGGTTCTTCTTTAGACCGACTAGATTAATTTACACAGCCCAAACCCAATCTGCCCAATTGATATTCCAAACAAACAGAAAAGAGGCCCAAAAAGGTTGGGCTTTCTTGGCTCAAGGTTTAAGAAGGTTCAAAGAAACGGCCGAATTGATATCCCGACTTTGTGGCAACACTTTCACTACTGTTACCACTAAATTTACTAGAAAATAAAAAGAAATAGTCAACATAACGAATGGAAATGATTTCCAAGTTGAATAAGGTATTGTTGAATGTCAAGTAGAGTAACAGATCACTGTTTTCAGGTGAATTGGAGAATGTTGATTCGTTGAATAAGGTACAGATTTTGAAGCCAAAAAGGTGTTTCATAGGTACAACACCTTTATCAAGCATCCAAAGAATCAATAGCAAAAGGCTAGAAAAGGATCACATCAAACAGCCTAATTTGAATTGGAACCTAAAGATTTTCACGCCCTTATTCTCCACTTTCCCAAGCGATTTCTTGCTAGCAGTGGTTTAGACCTTGAAGGTGCACTCCTTTCCTCCTCACTATCTTCACTGTCCAACACAATTACTGCCTCAGACTCTGGTATTTCTGATTCTTCTGCTTCCTTTTGCTTTACCGCTCCGGTAAGGTCACAATTGTAACCTTGATCAGATTGCTGCTTCTCATCCCAACTTAAGTTCTGTTGCTGCTTAGGAAAGGACTTGGATGGATATGAAGAGACACTGTGGGAGTGTGGAAGCATATTGTTACTATTCACCTCTTGCAATTTAGCCGGTCCATCAGTCCCACATTTCCTATGGCTCACATTTACACCATCATTCTTTGATCCCTTGTCATAGTACTCACTCACCTGTGGCACCACATTTTCTTTGTTACCCTTTTCCTGCTTCTCTGATGAGCCTCTTAGTCCAAGCGAAAATCTCCTGCCAGCTAAACAAAGCTTCTTGCGACTTGTATCAATAGAGCCATTTTCCATACCCTCAATAAACTCTTTATGGGGTTTGCATTTGACACTGTCAAGAGCTGGCGCCATTGGCAAAGGCTCAGATAACGCATTGGAATGGGACTGAGAGGACGAAAGTTCAGGCATAGCAAGCTTCTTATCGTTACTTTCGTTGATCATTTTTGATGTGCTCAAAGAACCCAGTGGCTGCTTGTTCCCAAACTGGCATAGCCTCTTTGCTCTCATGTTAATGTTGTCAACTGTCGATTCACTATCTTTACTCTGATGAAGTCCTTGCTTGTTAAAGTTCCCAGATTGCGGCACCAATGAATCTGAAGAAGACACATGAAGATTTTGTGACTTAAATGATGGATAGTGATTTGGCACCACATTCTCCATGCCATTATCACTTATCTTCTGGAATTGGCTGAGGGCTTCAAGGGATAACTTCCGTCTGCTCCCGCATAGCTTCTCCTGACTCTGATTGCGCTGATCAAGTGTATCTTTCAGCACCTTTTCTGTTCCTTCAACTTCCATCTGGTTCCCATTTTCAGAGAGAAATAAGTTGTCTTCAGGCACTTCACTCCCTTCCCCATAAACATCCCTTTCCTGGGTTTGGCCTGAAGACTCCAGAGACAGCTTCCTGCTACTCCCAAATAACTTCTTATGAGGTACTGGCTCATTTGCTTCATGTTTTGACTCATGGTTTGTCGTTTCAACTTCCAGCTGCACCTGGAGAGAAAATATAAGAAGAAAAAAGTTACACTTCGGAAGGGTTCAAATCCGGAAAAGTAAACTTTTCAACAAAATATATGCTAATACTGTGCTTGGATTCGCATGGCTCTGAAATGGACTGTCACAAGCATTCCCAGAAGCTGCAAGGTGAGCATATTTCAGAGTCATAGATCGAGCTTTCTGGTCAAAAGCTTGTCTGTTGTATTTGAACTCCCTACTCTGCACATCCAAAACTACAGAAATCAAACTTGTTGAGCAATAATTGATACACCAACTCCAAGGGCCAAGGCCCAAAACTCCCAATTATACATGAGCATATATTGACTTAAAACACTCACCGCTTCACGCATGAGGCCATCATCAGGATTGGGTTCACTAAGTAACAACCCTATGCTTGTTAGCACGGTTGAAATGTTCAATGATGGTTGCCATGCCCCCTGCTCAAATGGGTATTAACCTAACCCTCATTATAAATTGATGAAGAACAAAACAGAAAATTTCACAACATAAAACCACAATAGATAATTTCTTTGGTGGTACTGAAAAGTTCACTCACCTTTGGTGGAAGATTGAGAATGTCGAGGCAAATTCGGCCTCCGTTGTCGATATTCGGGTGGTATATCGGCGTGGCAAAGGTAACACTTGGAGGCTGAAATGGGTACCTGAAAATTGTAACCCCCCAAAGAAAAGTTAGAAAATTCTCAAATTCAGGATCCTGAAAAAACATCATACTCTCTAACCAACCTCTCGGGTATCTGAATTTTAATTTTGAAAATCCCTTCGGCGTAAACGGTTCCTTCTGGGCCTTTAATCTCTGAATCAGAAGCAAAACGTTTTATTATTACTAAAACTCTTTTTCTCGGTAACCAAACAAGGTCTAATCGGGGGCGCTTACGGGCATCGATGGTTGTTAGTGAAGAAGAGGAAGAGAGGAGAGGGAAGGAGGCGCCGGGAGGAGGGTCGGTGAGGAGGATCTTGAGCTCCTTCTGCAATCGGAGGTGGAGCCTCGCGGCTTGAGCCATTTTCGCGATTTGGGTTGCTTTACTTGCTTAGCTTTCTCTGCTGCAATTTTTAGAACAGTGAAAATGAAAAAAAAAATAAAAATTAGACGAAGATGAAAGGGTCGTCAAAAGCGCGCGCGGGATGAGGAATTGGGGATTTAGGAAGAAGAGATTGATCTTGACCGTTCAGATTGGATTTTATATGCATAGATGGACGGTTCTGATCTTTTGATTGCGATGCGTAGTGGGTTGGAAAAAAGCGGGAAAAAAGAATGTTGAGAGTGGGATTTGAACCCACGCCCTTTCGGACCAGAACCTTAATCTGGCGCCTTAGACCAACTCGGCCATCTCAACTTGTTGATTTATGACTCACATTTATTAACTATATTATATAATTAAAATAAAGACACACCATAAAAGGGTGTCACAATTAGTATACAAGTTTTACTTATACAAATAAGAAGATGATATATTTCGACTCAACCATTAATATATATTACAAATTTACATTATACTATATCAAAAGAAAATGTGGAATGCATTGCAGTTCTTCCTTAAAAACTTGGCAAGTGTTAGTTAAAAAAGTGAGTATTGCCGTATTATATTCAAGCACACATTGTCCTTCTCTCCTTGAAAAACATTGTCTAACATTTAGGACCATATCTTATGCTTTTTCTTTTCCTATTTATTTTGCAAAAGTTCAAAGGGAGAGGGTGAGACCCAATAACTATATATCTGACTTTTTTTAATTGCACTTGAAATCATTAACTGGGTCAGCATGTGAAGTTGTGGACCCCTGAAATATAATTGTGTTTGAACAATGGAAGAAGTTTTGGTGTTTACCAATTTGCCTATATATATTTGGTGGATTGTGCTATATTTAAAGTTTTGAACAACCTAAAGATATTTTATTTTATTTTATTTAATACAAGAAAGGGCATAATTCGAACCTGAATGTGTAGAGAAGAGTTTTTTATTCTTTGCCAATTAAGTTAACTCTATTGTACTATAAAGAAGAGAAAAGTTTGAACCTGAATATATAAGAAAGAGTTTTTATTCTCGACCAATTAAATTAATTTCATTATTATATAAAAGAAAAGAGTTTAAATTTAAACGTGTGAAAAAAGAATTTTTATTCTCAACTAATTAAGTTAATCTCAATTCACAGATTTTGTATTTTTTTTCAAAGAAACACATAAAAGATTTCACAGCAGAATGTTTGTATCAAATATTAAATTATGTTACCGACAAAATACCAATTCAAATTCAATTTTTCCCTCCGGTTGTTATCCGTTTCTGCAACCAATTATGGAAATCTTAGTCGCAAGGCTGACATAACATTAAATCAGCAGATCTGCCATATCCAGAATTATGGACTGCCCAACTCATTTTAATAAGCCAACCGTCATTCGTGGGCTTACTTTAAAATTATCAGGTGGGTTCCACGTTCAGAAGTCCAATTGTCCACCCGTAATATACGGCGAAGAGCCCATTACATCATAGAATACCATAGATCCGCGATACACTGAATAGGGCCATGCATTCAACGACGTGAGACCAACGACCCCCCCGAGGAATTCCAACAGAACAAAAATAAGGACACGTGTCCCCGCCACTGCATCTTCTTCGTTATTCAAAAGCCAGTGGAGAACACGCGCCGTTGCTTTCTACTCCTCTCTGCTACTGTACTGTGATTCATCGCACGCATGCCTCGATAGCGTCCCCATACCTTCCTTTTTCAAAGTTTCAAAATCAATCTATATCTCTCTCTCTCAGTTGCACTGATTGTTTAGCGAGAAAACTCAAAAAAGTTTCAGAAAGAGAAAATTGTCCAGACCACCACCATTTCTGTAGGCTGTAGCAGCTTCTTCTTCTCTCAAAAGCTCTCTCTGATTATATGCAAAACATATATACATATATATATATATATATAAAGTGTATTCGAGCTTATACGGCCAGCGGAGTCGATAGAGCTTCTGCTACAGAGTGTGTGAATATTGTGACTATAAGAAGCGGAATCGGATCGAGAACTTGCTACGAAGATGAATGCGGTGGCGGGGAGACAGATTTCGAGATCTAATTCGGCGATGCACCACCAGCGCCAGTACTCGGACCACTTCATCGACGCGCCGTCGTCGAAATATTTCCAATCCTCCAGTACTTTCTCACAGGTCCACTTTATCTTTGCGGCTTTGATTTTGCCTCTCGTTGAGCTCACAATTACGTACCGGTCCATTTTCATACGAAACTCACATTCTGCCATTTTTTGTCGCAGGACTTTGAGTTGTACGGGTCGAGAATGAGCAGGCAGAGTCAGAGAAATGGTGATGAGCGGTCTCCGGAGGCTGCGGCGACTCCTATTAAATCGCGATCGTCGAGCATGAGAAGGAACAGTGACGATCAAGTTTTGCCCAGTGAGCTCAGCCCTGGCTTGCTCGATCTGCATTCCATTGATACTGAGTTATTACCTGAGGTTTGGCCTATTCAGTTTATATGAATTTTCGTCTGATCATAAATTTCAGTAAGTTTATGCTTCTTTGATATCAAGAATGCCGCTTATTACTCAGTAAATTTGTTGTTTCTAATTGAATTTGAATAGATCGTTCTGTCTTACATAGTTAGAATGACTTGAACTATAACTAGAACTATAACTTGCATGTGCCTCCTTTTTTCTATATTTTCTTGTTTAATCATTTTGCTTGTGTTATGTGTACGGAAAAGAGTAGAATTTTATGATTTTGGTGCCGTTGTGCATTTATCCTAGAGAATTTTATGCTAAAATTACCTATCCTATGGCTAATGGCTGTAATTCATGATTTCATTTTTCACCTACACAATTGGACTTTTAATGATTTTACATTGATTTGAAATTGAGGTGCGGTTGATCAACTTATTACTTCCTAATATAATCAACGCTACTATATTTTTTCTTTTTGAAGCTTAACCCCCTCAGGCCCTCACATTTCTCTGCCTGGATTCAAAAAATTTTGAAAATAAAATAACAACTGGTGATTGATGTTTTAATATATGCCATTGCTAGATGAACGTTCCTAACCTATATAATGGATACCCACTTCATCAACCTGTTCATGGTAAAAGTTTTGATGACTCTGAGCCATTTCTCTCCACCAACAAGCTTACAAGCAGATCAAGAGGTTTGCCTGAGAATAATCTCATCAAGAGTTTATCATCAGAAAAAGAAAGGGCCAATAGTGTTGCTAAGATCAAAGTTGTGGTATGTCTCACTGATGCCGTTTAAAAGTTTCTATTACTCTGTATCATGCAGCAATGGCAGCTTTTGATTTCTTGAACAAATTGCATTTTATTTTGGATAGTGACAAAATTGCAGTCAGAATGAACCAACTGAGCGTCATTCTCTTCTTTTCTTTCTTTTTCCTCTTTTTATTTTTATTTTAATTTGCATTGCAAGTGTCAGTGATAATTTTCTATGCAGGTGCGCAAGAGACCACTAAATAAAAAGGAAATAGCAAAGAAAGAGGAAGACATTATTACAATAGAACCAAATTCTAATGCTCTCACAGTTCATGAAACAAAACTTAAGGTGAGCACTGGTGGGCCAATTCTTTATGGTGAATCGGTGATTGTCAAGAGTTCAATATTTGCATGCATTAGTGAGTGAACGTAAAGAATTATCAGCTCGGCCCCTCCAACAAACCTTCACCTCATCATATTTCTCAGTGGCATTGTGCTGATGTGTTATCTGCTGAAAGAAGGATAGTTCTTGCTGCACTCGTCTTTAGAAACTGGAATTGGAAAGTGATGTAATTCCTGAATGCATATTGCCTAGGTTATATGAAATGATTAATTTAGTTTTACACTTTTATTTTACTATTATATGCCAGTTTTCTGGATCTCTCTAAGAAATTCTCTCTTTGATATTTATTGAGCTGTATGTTTAGGAACCTCTAAGTTTAATTCACCATCCTATGCAGGTTGACTTAACGGAATATGTGGAGAAACATGAATTTGTTTTTGATGCTGTGCTGAATGAAGATGTTTTAAATGATGAAGTAAGTTTATCAGAGACTTGTTTCGCTTTACACTTTTCAATCAGCTGCTTTTACATTTATCTTTAATTTTGTTACTTCAGGTATACTTTGAGACCGTAGAGCCCATAGTTCCACTGATTTTCCAACGAACAAAAGCCACTTGCTTTGCATATGGGCAAACAGGCAAGTATTTTATACGAGTTACTAAAACATAGTACTTCTCCATTCCATTATACTTAAAAATTTGCATCACTTCATGTTTCTGTAAGTTGTTCTGTTCTTTTTTGAAAGTTTTTCCTACATTTAAAACACTCCTCTTATTTAATTTATCAATAAGAAAACTGTGTGTAGTTCTCTTGATTCTCTGTGTCAAATACATGCAAGTGTACTTTTAATTGGGGATTGTATGCATAAAGCCCTTTAGACATGGTAATTGATGCTTGGACAATGTTTGTAAGATAATCACATATCTGTCATGGTTTTTTTTAATACTCTCTCTCGGTTTGTACACTTGGTTTCTGTTGTATTTGGGTTTATGTTATATTTGTCCATGTAAACTTAAGTGGATATTATTTGTTCAGGTAGTGGGAAGACTTATACTATGCAGCCACTGCCCCTTAAAGCATCCCAAGATATTTTAAGATTAATGCTTGATACATATCGCAACCAAGGCTTTCAATTATACCTGAGTTTTTTCGAGATATACGGAGGAAAACTTTTTGATCTCCTAAATGATCGAAAGTAAGTTATTTCAGCCTGTAGGCAAGAATAGATTCACATTCAGGCTCATTATCCTGAAATAATTCCATTTTTTCAGAAAGCTTTGCATGAGGGAGGATGGTAAACAGCAAGTGTGCATTGTGGGTTTGCAAGAGTACAGGGTGTCAAATGTGGAGATAGTCAAAGAGTTCATTGAGAAAGGAAATGCCACAAGAAGTACTGGTACCACTGGTGCGAATGAGGAATCGTCCAGATCACATGCTATACTTCAGCTTTGTATAAAGAGATCAGTTGATGGAACTGAATCAAAGCCTGCCCGACTTGTAGGCAAGCTATCTTTCATAGACCTTGCAGGAAGTGAACGTGGTGCTGATACTACAGATAACGATAAACAGACCAGGTGGGGATTTGATGTCTGGAATCCTAAGTAATTAACATGTTCTCGTTAAGAAAATAGCATCATCCTTTGCATACTAAGGGTTGTTGAGTCGGTTGGTTCTCCTATGAGATCTTGGGTGAATGAACCTTATTCCTTTTGCATATATATTGACCGTCTTTAGTTACTATTGTTAAACGACCTATGAGCTGCAGAAGATGATAGTTTGCTTTCTTCTTGCAGAATGGAAGGTGCTGAAATTAATAAAAGCTTACTTGCTTTAAAAGAATGCATTAGAGCCCTGGACAATGACCAAGGTCACATTCCTTTCAGAGGGAGTAAGTTGACCGAAGTTCTTAGAGATTCATTTGTTGGTGATTCACGCACCGTTATGATATCATGCATTTCACCAAGCACGGGATCATGTGAACACACTCTCAACACACTGAGATATGCTGACAGGTATTAGGTTTTGTACAAAAGAAGTTGGGAAGTGAATTCTATTATTGTTTATGCTATCTCATGAATTTGTTACTTTCTAGGGTGAAGAGTTTATCAAAAGGGAGCAGCTCCAAGAGGCATCAATTTTCTTCACTTCCAAACCTTAGAGACTCAACTGCATTGCCCTTGTCTTCATCTTTACCAAATGACACAACCTTTGAGGATGACATGACTTATGTTCCTAATGAAAAGAGCACCTCTGGTTGGTCCAGACAGATTGAGAGAGAACCCTCCCCACAATTCAATGTGGATCGTGTTCCTAGTGGGAGGGTAGAAGGAGGTTTGGCTGCATCTGTATATTCGGATCATTACAAGGGTCAGATAGGTGGTCAAACTGGCATAGGCGAAGATGATTTTGACTACTCTGAGCTACCCTATGAGCAAGAGAAACCATCATGGGTGAATAGAAAGAAGGTAGAGACCTACCAAAGGTCAGCTCAGGAGGAAAAGAGAAAGACCAACACTCAGGTAAAATGGGGGAATCTGCCTGACTCTGAGGCTATCAACTCTAATTCCGAGGATGATCTCAATGCCATCTTGCAGGTAAAGACATTGTAGAAATTCCAATTTTGACTTTCATATCAGCCACCCAATTGTTAAGTGATATTCTGATTTTCTTGTTTTTAGGAAGAGGAAGAGCTTGTGACTGCTCACCGAAGACAGCTAGAGCAGACAATAGACATTGTTAGGGAGGTCAGCAAGAATCTCTTTTGAGCTCATTTTTATTTTGTACCATATATGTCTAGACGCGGTTTAACTCTGTTACTCATGCAGGAAATGAATCTACTAGTTGAAGCTGATAAACCAGGAAATCGACTTGATGATTATATCTCTAAATTGAATGCCATACTCTCCCAGAAGGCTGCCGGAATTCTACAACTGCAGACTCAGTTGGCTCAATTCCAGAAGCGTCTGAATGAGCATAGTGTTTTAGTATCTTCAAGTAACTGATATCATTTGCAAGAGAGAACTGATCAGAGCAGTTGGCATGCGGACTTTCTGAGGCGTGCAGTTATTACGATGATTCATTCTCTTCCTTGCTGTCGGTTTGGTTTCGGTTATACAGTAGTGACTCCACTGTTTGCAGGGTTGCGCTGTTGGTTGGGCCTTGTTTCTTTTTCTCTCTGTTATGCCTATCTAGTCAATGACTGCTGCTTCCTCTGAGTTATAGGAATCATGAAAAGGCTTGCTTGTTGGCTCTTCATAAAAGTCCGCAGCACCGTGCTTATGCAGAAAGTGCCTTGTTTGGTGAGTTGCTAAATTAATTTTCTATAAATTTATGAAACCCACGCTCAAACACCTTGTTTCGAGTAGATGGCTAAATATAGTTTCTTTCTAGTTTCTCTCTGTTACTTTCAAGTCGTGGTGACCTATGAGTACAGAGAACGAGGCATGATGAATAATTTGTAAAGCTCTATGGCTGTGTAATTTTAACCCTTCATTTGATTTGATTGATTTGTTTTATTATATAGTTGTACATCTCCTTGCAGCTTTTGGACTGATCTTGAATTGTAGTAACCCTTTATCTGCTGAACAACTTATTTCTTCCTTTATTCCATTTTCTTTTACGGGGAAACCGACCTTTAAGCCATAATGTCATTCAAATACTTCATCTGTAAGACTATAACATCATAGAATATAGAATAGAAATAGCAAAATTATTAAAGCCATAGTCCATATCTACACTTTTTTTTCTTCTTTTTTTTGTTACAATATCTACAGTTTTATTAGTACAGTCAGTGACTCTGTCGCAGACTTGCAGTTTTGAATCCAGTACATCCCAAAGTCGGCTTAAGACCTCAAAGACACAATGCAGATTGTAATATTTGTGTTAGCAGGATATAATCTTGTCCTACCTGGAGTCGCTATCATCTCTTTTTTCTTCTCAAAATCTTGGTTCCTTGCAACTATTTTGACCTTCCATAATCTTCTTTTTCTCAAATTTTGTCACTCTTCTTTGTCCCTTGTTTTTTTCATTGGCTATCTTTCATTTATAAAAGCCCAAGCTCACCAAATTAACGTATAACGTATTTCATGATTACCCACTATCAATGGTATGGTGGGTATTTAACCAATCGACCACCGAACCAACGTCGGTGGAATGACACAAAATGGAATCGTCGGCTGTCAGTTACTAACAAGTCGGTTAAATAACCGAACCGAACCCACCTTACCATTGATAGTGGGTAATCATGAAATACATTAATTGGTTCGAATATATGACCAAAACTGGAAGGTTGTAGGAATCTGCTTAGATAAATTACTTTTGAATATGTATGTCTTATCAGGCTACCGATTAAAGCATATAGGAATTATGTATATTATAATTTGAAACGCAACAATTTCAAGTAATATTAGGTGGATGTAAATGTAATTAAAAAAAAAAAAAGATTTGTTGGCGGTATAATGATAAATCAATCACATCGATAAACATACTTTTTTCAAAGGTGATCGCTTTCATAATAAATCAGTGGCATGTGGTGGACCGTGTACCATCTAATGTCTATATTGGGTTTGTCTTGGAGTTGTTTATCAAACTTTTAGACCTTAAAAAATTTGAATTTCCTTAATTACTTAAGCAGCCAATCACAGAGGCATCAGTATTAGCTTAAGAAGTATGAAATGAAAGGACAGAGAAAGATTTCCATGAGTCGTGTAAGCTTACATAACCATGATAGTGGGCTAGGACTAATATTCAGATTGATTGGATATAAATATTGTCACATATTTATGGTAAACCAACTTATTAAGATTCACAGAAGATTCCATTAATAACATTGCCGTGGGATCTAGGCTACATGATGGAACACTTTTAAAAAGATTGTTTAATTTTAACTCAAAATAAATTAAAAACACTTCCAAAATTAGTTAGGAAGGAAATATTGGATTGGAAAGTGAATATTATTTAAGTTTAATATTTTTTATTGAGAGATAAGATTCTAAAATAAATAATGAGAATCAAACTCTCATTGTAAGTACATATAAGTCTATTTTTATTAAAGTTATATAACTGCATATTCTTTTCTTGTTGTATTGTAAATTATCTATCTTTTTTCTATTTGGTTGGTCATATGAATTGTATGTCAAATATGTTGAATTTTCTATTAATGAAATAAATAATTCGTCAAATTACTGAAGTTTCTGATTTGGGTAAGCAAAGGATCTTTCTTTTGCTTAAAGGAGGAGAAAATGAAGATTACCATCATCCTACTTTGTAATTTTTTATTAAAGAATTTATCACATGCATAATTGTACAGGTTTCATTGGCCCAGTGTTTATTAGATTAGGTTCCCATATTATCATCATCATCGTGTCCATTTGTTAGCATATGGACCATTAGACCCCCCAAATGCATGACCATGTGTTACCATTTATTAAATCCATTTTTTAAAGGGGGGTATGTGGAGCTATGGATACATCATGTATAAACCACCAATGATTTCTATGTGAAAGTTATACTTCAAATTACTACGTTAAATAATGAGCTAGAGGTTGGCTTGTATTTTTAATTTACAAATGGTTGTTTATTAAAACTATCTATTCCTAATACTCGTGACTAAGCAAATAAATTCATTTCAACTAGTTGTCGTAATTATAATATATAATATATATATTAAAAATAATCCACATATATAGTAGCTAGATTTGTTTATCATAAATAATTGGCAAAATGAATATGAAAATGAAAAAAAAATTAAACTTTTATGGTTTATGGCATAAAATGAACCGACAACGTGCAATAAGAGGGTGTAAAGATAGAGACAAGCATAGATTTAGAGTAAATAAATGTGCTCCCTGTGGCCCCAACACCCCTCCAAAAACACCCAAAACGTACTTAGAGACGTGGCCGAGTGTGAAGGCGCCACGTGTGCTCTATTCCTTTAGCCCAAAAGCAAAAGCAAATCGGATTCCGAGCGACCGAATCTAAGCTCACTGTTTGGCGCTCCCATTTTACACCCTCTCATTGGCTCATGCCTTCATACCTTTCATTTTTTTATTCAATAAAAATCTCGGACTTCTCTCCTTAATCTCCTATCAAGCGCGTGCTTCTTTGCTTTATTCTAGAAATAATTATCATCACAGATTCACATTATTTTAATACTTGAGTTTAATTGCTTAATCATCATTAGATTAATTTGCTCTTTTGATGTGATATATTTCTCCATCCACAGTTTTCATTGCTTGCATCCGTTCGATTTTTTTTTTCCTTTTTACTAAATTAGAAGGGAATAAATTATCTTAATTCTATTTAATCTTTGTATTTTTACTACTATGTTGAATACTTGCATGTGCTTTATGTTGCATCTGCACAAACAAATATTGGATACAAGAAATTATGATTTTTTCAATTTTTTCATGTTGCGCACCTTATTTTTTGATTGTCTTAATCTCAATTTTTTATGGCACTGTTTATAAGCGTGTGAATCATGGATTTAGACAATTTAGTTTGACTTTTGCATCATATGATGTTCATATTAAAAAAAAAAATTAAAGACAACAATTAGACACAACACATTTACAATTGAATACTTTCCCTTTTTGGCTAAGCAACCTTTTTCATTGGATACTTGTTCCAATCAAAAGTAGCTAATCTTTTAGTTTTATTTCTTTCGGTTGAAATTTTGATGTACTTCACGTGCGGATTTTCTTGTGCTATACTGCTATCACAAAGCATGTGCATGAAATTAGGTGAAAAAATAAGTGCACACTTGTATCGGTTGATTTTAACTTGGAGTCATGTACATTACAAATTCAAAATCTTTTATTAAAAATTTTGGAAGTTAAGAAAATGTGAGATATTTTGACATATTATATTATGTGAATTCCAATAAATAAATTTGGATGTATAAAATTACAATATGATAATATAATATGCTAGTGTTTTACATGTAGTGAAATAAATATTCTTTAAGGTGAGTCAAATATAAATCAATGAAATACTGACACATTATTTAAAATCTTAACACTGCTATTTGAAGACTGCCATATAAAATTATAAATCCTCAAAAATAGGCTCTCTCTCTCTCTCTCTCGGTCAATTGGACTTTCACATGAGTCATGATACCTTTCATTTTTAAATTAGGGTAATTCAGATATGATCTTGCCAAACCACATGAAACTATGAAAGTTTTACGATACCTACTGATGTGAATACCAACCCTTTCTTTTTACCTTTTAACTCCATAAACTCCTGAAAAAATGTTATGAATCCACTCTATTTGTAAAGCAATTAAAGACTTTATACTCATGCCAACCAATAAATTAACTAATAGGAAGACTGACCCTATACCATATTATCTTTTAATTTATAGCCCTTCATTCCCACTCACATTTGACTTTATAGTTTAGACACTAAAAAACCACAGATCCAATCCATTACAAAACCATTAAAATCTTTACACCCATACTAAAATTAGAAATGATACACTAAAGAGTAGTGAGTAGTGAATACTAAGTAGAGTGACCCCATATGGTCATACCATATTATATTTTGAAATCCAACAGCTGGCTAAGTTCTTAGTTTTTACAAAAGAAAATGGGAGACACCAATTGTTGGTGATTGGGTATGTTAGTATATGCAAATAAACATAGGCCAATAGCTATTAGCCTATTACACCTATAGCACACTGAAATTAACAAATGCTCCTAACATGAATCAATTATAATATTGCTAATCCAATCCAATCTCGACTAATACCCACCCTGTCGTCTAGGTCTGGCTACAGTTGTCCGCTACTGAGGGGACCACGTCACTCATCCCACACTCGCAACACACGCGCGTCACAGCACCAGTTCAAGCCCTAGATAAATATCTAACCATGACGTGGTATAAAGCGGAGCCGGGTGGGTCCCATTTTCCGGACCAATGAAATATGAGAAACGTATGGGCGTTTGCCACGTTAGCTCCGTGTTACTGTGCGCGTGTCTCTATATATATTACGGTGGTACTTCATCGTTCTGGAAAAAAGCGAATGTAACTGCCCACTAAAACGCTCTCAATCACACACAAGGCAGAGTTGCAGGGTGTGAGAAGAGAGAGAGAGAAGAGAGAGGAAAAAGCAAAAGAGTTATATGGGATGATGATGGACGAGATCAACAACAACGTCATCGCACCGTTCGTTATGAAGACTTATCAGATGGTCAACGATCCGACGACGGACAATTTAATCACCTGGGGCAGAGCGAACAACAGCTTCATCGTCGTCGACCCCTTAGTATTCTGTCAGAGACTCTTACCTGCTTATTTCAAGCACAACAACTTCTCCAGCTTCGTTCGCCAGCTCAACACCTATGTGAGCATAAATTTGAGTTACTTTAATTATACATATATAGCGGCGAATTAATTAAAGCAATATTGATGCAGGGATTTCGAAAGGTGGATCCAGATAAGTGGGAGTTCGCGAACGAGTGGTTTCTGCGGGGCCAAACGCAATTATTGAAGAACGTGGTGCGCAGAAAGCACAATAGAAATTCGTATAATTTGATGGCCAATAAGCATGAGGTCGATCTTGACGACGAAGAAATGGTTATGGAGATAGCGAGGTTGAAGCAGGAGCAGAAGGCCCTGGAAGAAGAGCTGGAGAGCATGAACAGGCGATTAGAGGCCACAGAAAGAAGACCGCAGCAAATGATGGCTTTTCTCAAAAAGGTCGTCGAGGACCCCGAGATTTTGCCACGTATGATGCTCGAAAATAGGGACCGTTCGATTACGGAGCAACTCGCCGGCGAGAAAAGGCGGCGCCTCATGATGATATCCTCGACGACGTCGTCTTCGTCCGGAATGGGGGCCACCAGCAACTCCTCCGTGAAGACGGAGGACGAAGTAGACGATAGAGCCGTGGGGTTAATTCCGGTAATTTCATCACCCGATACTACGGGTTTTGAGATCGATAGCTTTTGTCGTCGGGGTTCGGCGTCACCGGAGACGCCGACGGCGGTGCCGGGGTGGTGGAGCCAGAGCCGGGTAATGGATCGGGCTCGGACTGGGCAAGACCCGTACATGATGAATCCCACGACTTTGTCGACGGTTTTGGGTCGGGGGATTGGGAATAGTAGTGGTTCCGAGTTCGGGTACGGGTCGGGGTATGGTAATAGGAGTGGTAGTGGGAGTGGAGAAGTGGGTTATTTGACGGAGATGGCGGGTGGGGTGGAAGCTACTCCTAGTCCACCACCGCCTTATCCATTCTCACTGTTGGAGGGTGGCTTTTAGTTTTCGTTTTGGTGCGTTCCTTCCACAAGATTTTTCTTGGATTCTATTCTATCTTGGCCAAAAAAAAAGTCATGGATTAATTCTATATTTTGTATTAAGGTTTTTATTTTTTGTTCTGCTTATTTTTTAATATTTTTTGTAAGCACAAATAATTTTAATATGTCAATTGTACTTATTAATGTGTAAATATTACATGTCAAGGGGATTAAAAATATTCAATCATAAAACTATTTCTGGTGACTACAAGTAATTAATCCCAAAGAAAACAAATTGAGCCACCAATCAAATGAGCTTCACATTTATACTATATATTTTGATGGCAGTGTAGGCCAGACAGTGAGACTCACCACCTAAGATTCGAGAGTTTTGTTACAATAATTACATTTAAGACCGTACCACTAACACAATAGGATTATAGGACTCACTAAAACAAATTTAATAATGTTAAATATTGATCACATTGCTGATTATCTTTACTATTATAAAAATTGGAGAATAGTTTGGTGTTAACCGTATTATAGGCTTCAACAAATCAGTATTTCTTAAATATTGATTCAACAAAATTACTATTCTTAAAATACCCTTTATTCAACAAGTTATTTTAAAATAGTCTAATAAATGAGAATATAGTTATAAAATACAATAATTAAAATAAAATAAAATAAAAAAACATACTTCAATACATTCAAAAATGAAAAAAGTGATGAGAATAATAATTAAAACAAAAAAAACCAAAAGTAAAATACATTGCTCTTAGGCTTAGTATAATAAAATCTTAGGTAACAAAGTTGGTATAATCTAAGAAAATATTAAATGTAGATATGTGACATACACATGAAGAAGATGATTTGTCCGTAAAAGGCTTTACCAAGGAGTAAATGAAAAAGTATAACAAGCTCTCCAAAAATCATTTTGCTATTAGATGATATACATGATTTCGCTGGTAAGTACAAAAGTGACGGAATAGTATAATTAAAATTTAATTTTATTACTTTTATAAACACTCTTATAGTAAAAGGTTATTGTATGCCCAATAATAGTATATAATATATTGATGTGGTGCTACCGATCTACTTAGAGCCATCCCTATCACAATGCCTTAATTTATTTTGTACAGATTAGACCTTACCGACTTTATCTCAATCTCACCTGAACTAAACTAAACTTTGCTTTTTACAGATTGAATGTCAAATTTAATGACTTCAGTTTATCTGTTGAAATTGAATTCACGTGATGTTAGCAAAATAAGAAAAGAAAGTCAATAATTCACGTGATTTCACAGATTCCTACTATTTTCTCTCACAATAAGTTAATAACACCAAAACGCCATGTTGGCTGGTATCTTCATTTCAACCACCAACATACACACACACACACTATAGCAAGCCCTTCTGTGATTGGCACACTACAATAACAGGCAAGTCATAGTCAAAACATTACGCATCCATGTTGTATTGATATATCCAATTCCCATCTGAGCACGACCCTGCAAAATTAAATTACAAGCAGCACAAGCCCCAGCAGCCAAGAGGTACCCTTCATTAATAGGGTAGGCCCTCTAAACCTGCTCTACCTGATGTGAACGTTTGCACGCTTGCTGGGTGCCCATGTCATTCATGCGATTAAAATTGCTATGTAAAACATATGGTAGGAATCAGGATGATTAGGGCTATACATTTGGAATATTTTAGATAACTTTAAGGTGTTGGAGGAGTTGGTTCGGAAAATTGAAAATGCAATTATAAACATAATTAAGTGATTGAGAATTTGAGATTAGCAAAGAGTCAAAGGCCATCGCCAATGATAAGCCAAAAGCTTTTTCAAAGTCAGACACTCACACATAAAGGGACTGTTGGCAGACGCGTGTCGGCAGATGATCGCAGCAAAAGTCCCATGATGAAGTGGGCCCAGAGTAGTCCAGAGCACAATAATGAAAAGAGTTGTGGGCCTCGGAGGCTGATGTATGGGCTGAACGGTGAGTGAGTGAGTGAGTCTTTTTCTTTCACTTTTCATCCTCCAAAAGTGTTCACAGGTGACCCTAATGAGCCCCAATGTGGTGCTTCTGTGGCACACACTATCATGGTGGACGTTTAACCCATGGCCAAGTAGGGCCTACCACGAGTAATTTCTCGGGCCATCAACCATAACGTATACGTATGGGTGTAATTTAACCCACATATTATATAAGATTTTAAAAAGTGTTTATGAATAGAAAATAATATTATTCATACAATTGTACGGGAGGCTTTAGTATAGGGCAGGCAAAAGAAGAGTGACCTACACCTGTCTCTTAGGCTGGGAATGGGATTTTAAAAAAATTTTATTTTGTCAATTTTCTCCTAATTTTTAATATTAAAAGATGTGGTTTAAAAATATCCAGCAAAAAGGGGAAAAATGGATGTGGGTAACGATGACCCACGCATTAATTATTAGGTTACATTGAGTAATCAACAATGATAAACTACATGATGCCATTTGTGCTAATTATACATGTGATGGCTATGCTTTCAAATGTTTCATTGTCTTATTAGGTGTCATTTAGTTACTTAAATAAACAATAAAATGGAGTGATATCACATTGCCATTGGTAATGAATTTCAAAAAAAAAAAAAACAAATGGGAAGAGAGCTAGAAGGCAAAATTAGAATAATTAAAAATCATGAGGAAATGATTATGATTCCTGAATAGTAATGTGGCTGCGCTGATTTCTATGTACGAATCTAGTTATAAGGCTTCATGGGCTTTGGGTGTATATAGAATTGTCATTTCATATGTTATAAGGCTTCATGGTCATGAGTCATGAATGTTATGAGTAATTATGTGTACTGATTAAATGTTTTGGGCGTATATAGAATTGTCATTTCATATGCTAACTAATGGCTTTAAACTATTGCTTTGTGGCCCAATCCATACCTCTATATTTACAATGATCATGTTTGTAGGCCCATAACAGTCATCATTTTCTTGGTTTCTTTGTTTTCAAGCCCAAGAAAGGGGTACGTTTTCGGACTCCTCCTTATCCTTGTGCATTGAAAAATGATCAATTTTTTTCTTGAAGTTGTCAATTTTTGTTTCATTTTTCGCAATATTAAATGGCCAATTAGTTTTTCATTACATGCATCATCGTTGACGTCAGGGATATTAATGCATACCATATAATATTCATGAATAAAAGAAAAGTGACATTCCCATTTCCATATACAGGAGTCTAGTAATATAAAGCTTTGAATTTGTGGGCAAGTAATTAAATATTATAAATGACTATTAATCTAGTGATATATATATATATATATATTTATTTCAAAACAGAGGTTCAGAATCCGACACATTCCTTCCCGCATTAAAAAAAAAGGTGGATTAAAAATGCTAAGTGCCCTTTTTAAAGGGTCATAGAAAAGTAGTCTTACATAAAGGAGTGGAAGAAATTGATGGTGCTGAGGAAGGTTCCCTTGTTACTTGACTTGGTTTATTATTATGATGTAGACTCAATTACACAGAAAGATTGGCATACAATACATCCTTAACCAGAATGGACCTTCCTCTAACCATATCATAATACTTAACCCTACGAAGACCAAACCGAGTTACCCCCTCTAGGACAAAACATAACCCGACTAAATAAACACTCCACAGAAGAGTTGAGAAGGAGGTAGGGCTAGCTGCTTTTTTTACATATGAATTTACTATTAATCTCAAATTCTCAATCATGTATATATATAGTAATTAATATCGCACTATTATGGTTTACAATTTCAAAAGACATTTAGTGACTGTGTTAGGTACGTTTTAGCTACATTTTAGGCCAGGGAATGCACACTTACAAGGCCTATAATGGTATAAATTTAAATTTGTTTAAAATTAGTAATATATAGTTATTGATGATAAAAGTATAAGGGTGATGAATTTATAACATTTTTTAATAGACATGTACCATACCAAAACTTTCCTAAATTTGGTTAGTACGTACTCCATTCCATCTCATAGCTTAATAATTTTTGTAAAGATGAGTTGTCTCTTCCCAAGAGAGATGGTAAGGGAGCCTAGCTAGCTATTCTATTTGAGGATATTCTAATTCTGATAGAAATAAAGGGGCCAACTAACAAGCTAAAAGGGTAGACAGGATCTTCTATATATATCTAAAGTGTTGCATGCAAATTGCATTAGTGAACTTGTCATAGCATATAAGCACTTAATTGATTGTGGAATGTGGATTGTGGAGGGAGTTAAGAGAAAGTGATTCATGGCATTCAAAAACCAATTTGGTTGGAGGAAGATTAATCATATCATCACTATTACTCCAAAATATCATTCGATCGCTTGCCACACGCATGCATTTGCATATATATATATATATATAATATGAAGAAATCGATCATTAATAAAAGAAAAAACCTAGCTAGCTAGCGACTACATATGTAGTTTCATGCATTTATTATATCATAAGATCAGGCTTGAACAAAATATGTATTCGATCTCTATTAATTCTATTGCCTTTTCGAACTGAATCAAAAGTCAGTTTTGTTGTCAAATTAATTAATTAAATAAATACCCACCTCTTTGAAAAGATTTTGAGCACATTGGTCACTTAATTTGCACTTAAATTAAAAATGGGTGGATGATTAAATCCCCAAATTCATATCTATATCTATTAATTGCGGCCACATCACGGTCTCTCTCTAGCTACATACTCATTGTCTGCAGTTTTGAACGTCTGAAAAATGAACAGTATTGCTCGATCATGATCCAAGTCATGAACTAATGAATTAAAAGAATGATCTCATGATCGAACACGTATGCGTACGTCTCTACACAACAGCTTAACATATCTATTTTCCACGTGCGTATTCAACTAGTCCGGCAATATCTATTCTCCACATATTCGCATTAATTAATTTGATTTGCTATTTAATTAGTGATCGACTTCAAATCAGCAACTCTCATTTGGACCAAACATATATGAATGTTAGGTATAAGCAAAAAGGTTTTGAAGCAACTCTCAAATATGCATTACTGAATCAAATAATTTATCTAAAAATAATTTAACAGAAAATTTCTTGTATTTTAATGCATACATATATATACATACAAATTCTCACTACATGACATGAGTATTTCTGATTTTATTATTTTTAGGCAATTTTTATAGGATTCAACATATTAGGGTATAAAGTTTTATATTTTAAACTAGTGTAGAATTATTGTTTGAGGTTATATTTGAAGTTTTAACTCTTGAGTTTTGGGTGGTAGACTAAAACTGCAGACAACGAACATAAACTTCTTAATTTTTTTTTAACAGATTACTATTTAATAATGGATGATGGATCTGATTGAGCATTTGCACCTACGTTATTTTGTATGAAAAAAATGAACTAAATTAATTAATGTATGCCCAATCTGGTTTCGAAATTTTTATTATTATATATTTGGGTGCCATTTAATTGTGTCAACTCGATCAGATGCTTACTTTGTGTTCAGATATTGATGGTATCATTCATTAATTTTCAATATATATTCTTACGAGTAGTATATTATATATATATGAAAAGATGAGCCGAAATTAGTTTAAGGAAAAGCAACAGAATGGTATAAGATCCTCCCTGGAAAAATCGACTGCCAATCTTCTTTTTTGACATTCATTCTTCAAAAAGTAATGAATAAAGAACAAAAAGGTAATATATAAATGTTGTTTTATCTAACAAATGAATCAAATACACACACAGATAGATAATGGCCATGTTGGTCCAGTTAATTTATTGTACTAGCAGCTTCCATTGGGTAAAAAGCTAGTCCAGTTTATCATAAACCCCAACATGTATATATAGGTCATAAAGAACTGACCCTTACAATTGCAAACTTTAATTAACCTGCTACTTTACCTGCATATAAAACTACTATATATATATATATATTAAGCTTTAATAGGTAGCGATAGATCATATAATACCGGACCCGTTTAATTAATATTAATCTTTAAGACCCCACATGCTCTAATCATCTCTTATGAGCTAGTTTTAATAGTAATTAATGTTAACATGAAAAGATCGACTATGAAAACAAGAGGACAATAAAAAGTACACTTATAATTTGTGAGTGCGGCCTCGTAATTGGCCATGCACCAACATTCTTAATTTGTGAGTGTAATTGTATTTTACCATATGTGGAAATCTCTGCATATATAAAAAGGGTATATTACTCTATTAATTTAATTTTCTAATTGTGTTTATTTCTTTGGGACTGGAAGTCTTACCTAAGAGGAGATTATACCAGATGCTTTTTACTCTTCAGGTAGGTGTTCAGCCTTCTCATTTGAGTAATTAATTAAAGAATATATGTCAGTTCGTACAATTAATTAATTAATTAAGCTTCTGAAGTTGGTTCAAAGCTTTTTATTCCAAAGAAGGTCACACCATCTGCACTATATCTTAATGGGAATACGAGAGGAAAACATGATTCCCTCAAAACCCAATAATACTTCAGATATGCACCTATATATACAAGATTATTGGTCATATAAATTAATTTATTGGTGCTTTTACTTAAAGTGATCGATTAACAACTCTTAAAGTTGACTTTAACTTGTAAGTGTGTGGACCTAATTTAGCAATTAGGGCAATGCATTGCCCTTCCGTCAACATAAAATTCACCAAGACTTTAAAAATCTGATAAAACTTTCATTAGGCAGTAGTTAATAAATTAATGGGATACATTATAATACGTACTATCATTATACAAGTAATTAGTCGATGGATAATAGTACGTACAACTAATATCATACCGCTGCTTCACTCTATCGCTAGCTTTATACATTAATTAATGTCAATTTTGGCTACAGGGCTAGCTAGCTGAACTCCTTTACTTCGGTATCTCAGGCAAGCTTAGTGCTCAACTGCTCATGAATCATGATATGAATATTTATACGAACAAAGTAACCATAGGCAAGCTTAGGAGTTTAGGATCGATAAGATGAACTTATGATTAATATGATCATGTGGGTTTACGTAGGTAATAAAAATGACATCGATATATCATTGTATAATATTGCAGGCATGGATTCTGATCAATTCGAGTCCTAGAATCTGTCAGAGTCCATCATGACGATGATGATGGAAGAAGGGCACGAATGATGGTCTAGAATATTTGTGGCTGCATGTTACAAAAGCTGCTACATAAATATATGAGTGGTAATAACATTGAGAAATTGACAATTCGATCATTGCATTTGTACTTGGTATATTTATAAGTTGACCCAGTAACATTCCATCCTCTATATTGAGACATCCAATCACTTGTAATTAACCCGTACAATAACATCAATCATTAGGTCAACCAGTGGCCACGTTGCTGCAGGCAGAGGCAACAGATTTATTAATCAATTTTGAAGAGGCAAATTTCAGGTGCTCGATCGTGAATTATGCTTAGACATTTGTACTATATATCAAATGAATTAAATACTGCTTAGTGAAAGCCGATTCACATGTACAGGAATGTGACTCAACCAAGCTGCTGCCAAACAGATTCATATATAAAGATATGAGCTGCCGAAAGTCCATAAATTTGGCATATAATGCTTAACCTAATTGAAAGTTGCATGGAAATTACAATCCAAGAAAAGAAAAGAAAAATTAGAGACTGTAAATGTCCTTTAGTGCACGTACGAAGCATAAGGGAATTATACTGAAGGAAATGGAATCTAGGAGGACAAAGATACTCTTGTTTACATATATGAATTTTTGGTTTTAGTTCTATTATGAGAAAACAAACAATTGAATGGAAAGAGATTCTCCAAAATCATGGGGTACTTGGATGCATGGCTTTCGGCTTTCTGCTCCAAAGTCCAAAGGGACAATATTAATTGATATATAGTGGGCATTGCATTGGCCATTGCATGCAATTGTGACAAGGCAATTCCGGACTTCAAACTTGAAATAGTCTGCTTTGAATCCAACTTATTATCCCACAACACCAAGTTCTCTAACCAAAACTTTGGACGGAATTGTGAATAATATATGAATGGCAAACTCCATTTCTGTAAGGACATCACATGGGTCTAATTTGGGGGAGGTACCATTTGGGACCAACTTCTCTACTAATTAAGGGGGTCATTAATTTCTCCTTCATGCCCTGGATTTGACATGTCATAGGAAGCTGACACGTAGCTACATAATTAATGATTCTTTATCAATGTCGAATCTAGGATGCACTTAATCAACACCACATGCACCAATCGAGCTATGCTAAGACTACTAGAGGTCCAATTAGATAATTAATACTAGAAAAACCAATTGTTTTTTCAACTTTGATCATCAATAGATGATATATAATGCCTTTTATTACTAGTTGTTGTATTTTGTAACCATGCTATTCCTATAATATTCATGAGATGCATGTCTTGGGTAATTATAACGAGCATATGGTACAATATATAGTTATATAATACATATAATCTCGAGAGTACTGATGATTACAAATAATACAACAACCGTATAAAGATAATATAAGCTATTTATTCCTAAAACTCCAATGATCGATGATGATGATGTGTTAGCTATATGTGAGGCTGGTTTCTCTCTTTCTCGACCAAATATTTGTTAGCTTGTATTCTCCAAGACTCTATCACCAACCATCCCAATCTCTAACTCTTTAATAGGATGAGTCAAAAGGAGCATCGCGAATAGTTTCCATCTGAAAGTAAAATCAGACGGTGATCACGAACTGTCCGTGGAAGTAGGGTCATTTCCTCAAAGCTAGATTCTCCATCAAGTGTTGCGTGGACCCGCCAAAACTTGCAGCAAACCACCCGAAAAATGTAATAATATGTTCATTTCACCACCACCATCCAGTATGTTTTGATCCCTGTAACTAGAATGTTTTGCGCTCTCTCTCTCTCTCTCTCTCTGAGGTGGGTGAGGGGAGGTTGTTGTTGGTTAATGGTAGTTATTACTAACACAAGAGTCACAAGAAATCATGTCCCACTTAAAATTACAACCTTTACCACTGTGCCTCACACACACTCACATATTTATATATAAATGGAAAATGATTTTGGGCCTCAAAATGAGGTGGAATTTCTATTTAATAATTGTGATTATTCACTTCATATTTTAATTACCACATCAGTATTTTTAATGACATAACCTTTTAATTAAAAAACATATAAAAATTTGAAAAACATAAAAAAAAATAAAAAAATAATAGAAAAATTAAAAAATCATACAGAAAAATTAAAAACATCCAAAAAATTAAAAAACATATAGAAATTTTTTTTAAAAATACTGAAAAAATTAAAAAATATATAGAAAAAATTAAAAAACATACAGAAAAATTTACATTTCAGAAATTTCATCAATCAATTCAATCCATACATAAAGATTGAAATTTAATAAAAGGTATAGTTAATGTTTGGCAAAGCCTTAAAGATCAAAATTGATACTTTTCATTCAAGAGCTTCTACAAATTATGTACAAGATTAATTAAAATGTCTTCATTACCAGTTGGAGAACCTTCATCTGTCATATCTAAATCATCTAACTCATTAATATCTTCTTCTTGAGAGATATTTTTGCTTCATCCATTATCACTAGGTGAGATCCTATATTTAAGATGAAAAATATAAGATATA